>CADDIJ020001651.1:0-65332 GCA_902809745.2 Tetradesmus lagerheimii | reverse complement strand
CGCTTCTCCTGCCGCACCTGCACACTGCATCTGCTGCTTGAGGCATGGCCCAGCTGCTTTGCATCTCACCTGCACCACATTGTCAGGGCCCAGCTCCTCAATAGCCTCCATGAGGCATGCAGCAATGAACTCAGCAGACTTGACAGTGCCGCTGGTGTTCACCGCTGTCAGGAACTTGGCGCCCTTGGGGTTCACCGCCAGCACGTTCAGCAGGGGCCTGTTTGCGGCATCACTCCAGCCATCAGAGCACAAGGTGCCGCCTGTCTCCTGCAGCCGCTGCCCCCAGGGCCGCAAGCTCTCTGTGACGCGCTTCTTGGCATCATCCAGCAGGCTGGTGCGCAGGGTGTTGTAGGCAGGTGGAGTGTAGGGGGCAGGCGCCTTCTGGACTGCCTGAATGAACTGGCGCAGGAAGGGGCTCTGCACTGTGCGAAGGGGCAGGCCTTCTGCAAAAATGAAGTCAGCCAGGGCCCTTTCAATAGCCTGTTTGTCAGCGCGGGCAAAAGCCTTGCCAATCTGGTGGGCAGCAGCCACAGCAGCGGGCAGGAGCAGCAGCAGCGGCAGCAATGGTGGTCAGCAGTGGCAGCAATAATGGGCCATGCAGTCCAATTCCACGGCAACAGAACATAACAACCTGCCGTAACAGCAGACAGCAAACGCTGCAGTCCCAGGCTTGATTGCAAGCCTCACCTGGCTGGAGCGAACGGAGCCACCGCTGCCAGTTGGCACTGAGCTGCTGCCGCCTGGCACACTCTCACGTCGCTGGCGCTTGCTTTCTGCAGCAGCTTCTGAAGCCTGACGCTTTCTGTTGCTGTCTGCCTGCTTCTTGGTCTTGGCGGCCTTGATGCAGGTGATCACGTCCTCTGGCACTGCTGTGCAGGCTGAAACACCGCTGCCTTCACCAGTCAGGTGCACATAACAGCGAGTGCCTGTGCCCTTGAATTGGAGGTTGCAGTAGTTGCACTTAAAGTGCTTTTGGCCGTGATTGAGCGTTTCTAGGACCTTGAAGTGGTCTGTTGGGTTGCTGCTGAGCTCATCAACCACAATTGGCGAGTCGGCGCTCATGCTGTGTCAATTGGTGTGCGACAGGGTTTCAAACTGCGTACGTAATATATATAATGCCTACACTATGGCGTAGGCCCTCTAGGATGCCTCTTGGTGGTCTAACATGTGAGTGACAAGGCAGTACGTGTGCAAGGCAGAGACCACGTACTAAAGCCACGTACTCCCCCAATACGCGTACTAGTACGTACTTTCACGTACTTTGGACAGTACGCTGCCCTGAAATCAACGTACTGATGAACCCTGTACGTAACGTACAATAATTGATTGTAGCGGTACTTGAAGGCGCATGTGGGACATGGCAGGCTGCAGGTCAACAGGTCGCTCTGTGAGTAGGTTGTCGCATGTTGCAACACCGCACAGAAGGGGGTTTGTGGGTCAGCCGTTGAAGATTGGCCCTTATATGGTAAAACCTCATGATAAAAATCCTGAAATCGCAACAAATCACTTATTCATATTTTGCAACCCGGCATTTGACCCCCAGGGTTGTGCCCCCCCCCCCGGGCGGCGGCCACTGGCACAGCCAGTCGGCCCGGCTTTGATAAGCTCAACACAACAAACTATTCCCTGACACAGATGGCGGCACCCCTCAGCAGGCACATGCGCTTATGCTCTCAACATGAGCGGCACATTGCAACCTGTACCACGATCATCGATTTGAGACATCTGAAGTGAAGGGTTCACTGAAGTCTGGCGGCTCCAGCGTGCTTAGTTAGTTAGTTACACAGCCTATAGTGTTGGTATCCTTGCCATACAAATTAGTGTTCATGAAGAGAGAGAAATTATATTTGTAATTGGGGATGTACTGAATTTCTGCTGCTATGGGGCCAAAACATAGGAGCCAGGTGAGTAGAGCTGGGGTATGGCTTTCTAAATGGGTGTTGAAAAACACCGACAATCCCAGACACTATTGGTCTCACCGAACTGACTATGGTTGGAGCCATAACACGGCCAGGTATGGGGGTGGAAACCAACCTAAAACCCACCATAACACCATATGTTATCCTTATGCTTGACAGCTCCGATACTACCCACCACCACCGCTACGCTGCACAGGGACGCAGCTTGTGATAGAACTGATTTTATGCGCCAGAGAAAGCAACGTCATACCTCAGTGCATTGCTGGACCAGGAGTGATCTTTTGCTGCCGCAGCATGCATGGCATGCACGGTTAGCTTGCCGCTTATGGTGCATCCAGCTTCATCAACAGCAACGCTTACCAGTGGTGCGGACAGTTGCGCGTGCATGAGCCTGAAGATCTTGCATGAGCAGCGTCACCAGCAACGTGTGCAGGGGGGTGTTTATCTGGCAGATAGCCATCTATGGCTACTTTCACATGTTTATTCACCCTGATTATCAAAAGTTCTTTGGGTTCAAGGTGCAGGGTGTGTGCTATCAGATGGTTGCGCTGCCTTTTGGCTGGAGTGGGTCGCCAGCCTGGTTCATGCGGCTCAGCAGGCAGATTGGTGCTTGGCTAGCAGATCCTCCTCCGCTGCCAGTGGAGGGGGGTGTGAACAGCAGTGCTCCTATTCGTCACCGCATTTTTCTTGACGATTTTTTGCTGCTGTTTGCTCCAGGAGCTGATGGTTCAGGTGGGGTAGCGTATGTAAAGGCACTGCTGTCCTACCTGGGCATGAAAGCTAATGAAAAGAAATCATCCTGGGAGCTTGAGACTCGCAAGCTGCATTTGGGTTTGTGGGTAGATACTGCTAGTGGTGTGTTCTCCATTCCAGATGACCGTATCAGCAAGATCAAGGCTTGTGCCAAAGCTGTGTTATCAGAGGTTAGCAGGTCAGCGCGCTGGGTGCCTGCTAGGCTAGTAGCGCGGCTAGCTGGTCTGTCTGTGTGTGTTTCTCTTGCATTTGGTGGTGCTAAGTTCTTTGCCCATGAGCTGTATGCAGCGCTGAAGGGCAAGGGTAGCTGGGCAGACAAAGTAAAGCTCAGCAATCAGGCAGTCCGCGACGTGAAGCTGCTGGCAGCTTTTCCTCGGCGCTGGAATGGCAGCTGCATCTGGCCCCCAGCAGCGTCGCGTGTTGTGATCACGGATGCATCAGATGTAGGCTGGGGTGCAATCGTGCTAGTAGGGTCTAGGGTTTTGCAGCAGCAGGGTCGTTGGGCGCCTGGCATGCAGCGCAAGCATATTATGGTTAGAGAGTTGGCAGCTGTGCATTTTGCTTTACGAGCTGCTAGGCCTGTGTTGCAGCAGCAGATTGTAGAGTGTGTGATTGATAACTCTGCTGCATATTATGGTGTCAAGCACTGGGCTTCTGCAAGCATTGATCTCATGCGGGTGCTGCGCAAGATCTTTTGGCTTTGTGATCGGCGGCGCATCACACTGCTGCCCAGGCTGGTCAAGTCTGAGGCCAATCCAGCAGATTCTCTGTCGCGCTTCAAGAGTGATGCAGAGTGGCTGCTGGATACACGTGTGTTTAGGCAGTTAGAGGGTTGGTATGGGCCCCACAGCATTGATTTGTTTGCAACAGCTGGCAATGCTAAACTGCCCAGGTTCTTCAGCATGCTTGGGGGTGACGGAGCAGCAGGGGCCAACGCGTTAGAGCAGTCCTGGGAAGGGGAGAATGCATACTGTGCTCCTCCATGGGCTTACATTAGCAGAGTGCTGAAGAAGCTGCACAGCACGCAGCATGTTGCTTGCACCCTGCTTGTGCCCGACTTCCCTTCCTCACCTTGGTACCCAGTGCTGCTCTCCCGTGCTAAGTCTGTCCGCTGCCTGCCGCTGGGTGCAATGTTCAGGCGAGGGCCAGGGGGTTTGATTCGTGCTAAATGGCCGCTGTTGGCAGTGCGGCTGGAGGGCTAGCTGGCAGCAGCTTGTCAGGCGCTCAGGTGCTGGACTTGCTTGCTGAGCGGGCTAGGCCACAGCGCACAGCGGCAGCAGCTAAGTACAACTGTGATGTGGAGGTGTCAGGCAGCCCCTGGCTGCGTTTGAGTAAGTGGGCAGTTGAACGGTTGTATCCAGCAGCAGACAGTGCTGAGCAGGGCGTGCTTGTCAGTGCGCTCTGTCATGCTTTTGCAGATGGCACTTCTTCTCAGTATATGTCTACTTTCCGTGTTTTTGCTGAGTTCTGCTGTGATCATGAACATGAGTTGCCCTGCTTACCTGCTTCTCGGGAAGCAGTGCATCTTTTTGTGGCGGGCCAGGCCCGCAATGGCTCTGTCAGTGCGAGTTCACTAGCTTGTGTGGTGTCTGCCATCAATGGTGTGCACAATCTGCTGGGCTTAGCGGTGCCGGTGGTCACAGATGCACAGCATAGGTTGTTCATGAGCGGCTTGGGCCGCATTCTTGTGCCAGCGGCGCCAGCAGTGGAGCGGCAGCCTGTCCCGGCTAGTATGCTGGAGCGAGCGCTGCTTGCTGTTGTGCCATTGGGTGCCAGCAGTGGGTCCGCCACTGCGCATGTTGTGCAGCTGCCAGTTGTTACAGTTCTGCTGGGCATGCTGACAGGGTTGCGTGGCACATCCCTGGCTAGTTTGACTGTTGGTGACCTGCACGTGAGCAGCAGCAGCATAGTGCTGCGTGCGCAGGTGTTGAAGCGGCGTCTGCAGCCGCGTGCGTTTTCTGATTGGGTGATTCCCCTGCACCTGGGTGCTGTGCGTGGCCCAAATGGGGGCGACTTCTGGCGGCGTGTGTTCAGGCTGTTGTATGAGCATTGCGTTGCGCGCCGTACTTGGGCTGCTGACCGCCCCTTGTTGGCCCCGCTGGGGTCTTCTAAACGTCCCCTAAGTGAGGCTTTTGTGGATGAGCAAGTGTCCAGCTTTGTGCAGCAGTATGGTGGTGCTGAGTCTACTTCTGGGTTCTCTTCTCATTCTCTCCGCATTGGTGCGGTGTCAGCTATGATGGCTGCTGGTGTGTCTCGTGAGACTATTCGAGTTTGGTTGAAATGGAAGTCTGCGGGCATGATCGATTTGTATGCTTGAGTTGTGCCTTGTGATTCTGCTGTGCGGTCGTTGCACCAATGGATGGTGGCAGCAGGTGCGACGATTACTCTGTACGTGTGACTCGTTCTTGCGTGTGGGGTGGTTGCGTAACTCTTTACTGCTGCAGCGCAGCATAAAATCACCATTTATGGTGTTTATGCCAGCAAAGCAGTCCCTTCTTCAGGGTGGGCTGTGCTGGGTGGGTCTTAAGGGTTTGCCTCGACAGTGCTGCTGTCCCAATCAGGTGATTTCATGCTGAGCTGGCCGCAGGGCCCTTTATGTTCCTGTTTTGTCGCTTCGCGACACCCACCCTTCCCACCCGTTCCTGTTTTGTCTTGTTGATGTGATCAGCTCAGGCTGATGCCCTTGCTGGAGGGTTCCAGCTGCGGTTCGTCTACCAATGTAACAAAGTAACTTTTTACTGCTGCAGCGCAGCATAAATAATGTTATTTACAGTATTGATGGCTTTCTGTTAGTGCATGGCGCCCGTTTGACATGGAAAAAACTACCTCACACTGTACTGCACCAGGTACCCCCTTTGAGTCAGGGGGGTGGCGTGTACCGTACACGCGCGACGACAACTGGAGTTTTTGGGCACCAGCACCAGCTACAGTGACTAAAAGGCAAAGAACATCCCTGCAGGGCATTCTATATGCTTTATTATATCATATATGATCTGCACAGGCACAGGCAAGGGCTAGAAACGCCTAAAAAAGTTGTGAAAAAAGCTCCAGGCCCCCACGCAGCGCATGAAGCACCCCACCCCCCCACCCTTTGCAAGGTCCACCACTTTTCTTATAAAGCTGTACATATATTTATATATACCTAAATAATAACTTGGCAAAGTTTGAGGGCCAACTCCATCATGGTGTCCGAAACTGCAGGCACTGCCCCCCCTGACAGCACCACAAATGTTTGCAACACCGCTGAACAATACCCAACAATGTCTGCGCACGTGACTTCTGCATGATGATAAGCAGTGCATCAGCAGAACATGTTGAGTTCTATTCTGCAGCGGTGCACCTAGGTGGCCTTGACACATATTGCGCAACTGCCACTTGCACACCACGGAGTTACTGTCATTCATATGTAGTTTTGAGGGGGTCTGGTTTGGGCCCCCCTGCTGCTGTCTTTGGCCAACCATTGACTGTGGCATTAGCCCGGACGGCTAGACAACAGCACATTCCGGCACAAACACCTAAATTCCATATCCAGCAGCAACAGATCCACCAGCACTGGAGTTCTCACCAAGGTCGGGCACCATGTCAGCCACCAGCTGCACCATCTTGCCACACAGCCTGAACGAGCCCCTGCTGGCAGCTGCCAAGCTTTTCAAGTAGCCGAGGTTCGACGCGACCAAGTCTGCCTTGCGAAGGCGTCCTGTCGGCTGTGACGCAGTAATGGCCAGGGTGGCGAGGTCGTCTGCCAGTTTCATCAGCCGCAACGGCTGATTGGGGGTGTACACCACGCAGCCGGGAGCACCTTTGTCATTCATCAGCACAGCCTGCTTGAGTTGTGCCTTGATCTGTGCTGTGCGCGCTGTAATGCTCGACTTTGTGAACCGTACTGCATACGTGTAGTCGGGCTGCATGATGTAGCTACATGATGTAGCTATAGGCTGAGCCGTACGTGATCTTGAAGGTTCCATTGACGCCCCAGTCGCGAGACCAACTACGGGCCAGCAGTTGACAGATCACAGACCGTGTAAGAAACATCACTGTGCTTGAAGCAGCAAGCTGCAAGCTGACCTGTGATGCTATGGTGTTGCATGCACATGTGCATCACTGTACAGTGCATCACTACAAGTACGTCTAGAGGTGAATCTACATGCTAAGATGCTTGCACATTGGCCTAAACGTTCCAAGTTATTACTGTCAATTGACCACCATTAATGGTGGTACCACACCGGTCATCAGCTGCAGTGTTCTGCCGCACAGCCTAAATGGTCCCTTGCTGGCTGCTGCCAGGCTCTTCAAGTGGCCGAGGTTTGCGGCAACTATGTCTGCTAGTATGTCAGCCTTGTGCAGGCGTCCTGTCGGCTGTGACGCAGTAACCGCTAGGACAGCGAGGTCGTCTGGCTAGTCGCACGGTGTTCATCTGGATTTGCACTGCGGCAGCGGACATTTTTGTAAAAGTATGATAAATTTCCCATATGAGCTCCAAATGAGGTGATCAAAAGCGTTTTGGAAAGCAGACCTGCTAGCTTCGCCAGCCGGAGCGACTGCTTGAGGGTACAGATAGCGCAGCCGGAAGCACCATTGTCGTACACCAGCATAGCCTGCTTGAGTTGTTGCTTGATTTCTGCCGTGCGCGCTGTGATGCTTGACTTTGTGAACTGTACGGCATATGTGTAGTCGGGCTGCATGATATAGGCCGAGCCGTATGCGATCTTGAAGGTTCCATCTGCGCCCCAGTCACGTGCACGTGACCAACTGCATGCCAGCAGTTGACGGTTTGCAGACAGCGTAGGAAACAGCGCTGGGCTCAAAGCAGTAAGCTGCACGCAAAGTCAATGCTCTGGTGTTGCATGTACATTGCATCACTGCCCGCACACCCACATGCTGATATGCTTGCACATTCGTACATTGCAGAACTGGTGCCAGGCAACTGTTGTCACCACAAAATGTGAGCTGCTGCCAGGCTGTTCACAGTGCAGGCACTACTGTAGAAGCTGTTGAGTTCTCTGGCAAGATATCTTCGGGACGAATGTGTCGTGCCATAGCGATCGCACCTGTTCTTGCACACCCAGTAACCATCCCCAGCATTCTGGGGGTTGTCCCACCAACCGTAACAGAACACGGCATGCATTGTGCCCTCGCCACCAGCTGCAAGGTCTTCTGTTGCTGTGAAAACACTGTTTGTTGTTGGCTTATAGTCAAAAAAGCGTTTGAAAGAAGCCCAGGACAGCGCCATAGATGTGAAGACGCCTCCATTCAGCATGATCTGCTACTTGACCATGGCCATGGACGACAGCGCATTGCCGCTGCAGCGGCAGCTGTACAGCTGTACGCTATGGAAAGCGCGCCATCTGCAGTTGCATCTCAAGCATACACATAAGGTCAGCTGCAGCATGCACGATTCAAAGGCTGCAATGTCCGAAGCTGCCATGATGGCACACAGCATAGGCATGCGGCTGCAACGTCTGTCCTGCTGCAGCAGCTGCTGACGTACCCGGTGGCAGCTGCGATGCACCAGCACATGCGCCATACTTGACAGCGCCATAGTCTTCATCGCTGCGGAAGGTGAATGGGAAGCAGTCACGTGAAGCCCAGCTCGTCACTCTGCCTTCATTCACCCAGGGCACAACGTTGTCATATGATGCGCCAATGTCGCAGCTCATGCGTGGGTACAGCCTGCGTGACGAGTACAAAGGTGCAAGCAGGGTGGGCAGCTAGACATGCTGTTGCGACACAGAGGACATTGCGAGGGTGATTTAATGATCACTAGGCACAAATTGGTTGGGTTCCTTGGAACTGCACTTGGGGCGCGAGGAGTGAGGTGCCAGATCAAATGGCCGCTCAGCGTTTCGGAAACACCATCATGGCAGTTGACCCAAATCCATGTGAATTGGTGACCGCCTGCTGCTTGCCACTGCATATCCTGCTCACTTGCAAAAGCTCAAGTCTTGCTCTGACAGGTTCAGCTTGTGCCAGCTCTGCTGTTTGTAGACATTGACCGCGGCTTCCGCAGCGGCAGTGACGGCAAACCCAACATAAGCCGAGCAGAGGCCCTGGTGCTGCACTTGCACAACAAACATGCATGGCGCCAGCAACAACGTGGCAAAATTGATGTGGCAATCATCAAGTGCCAGCAACAATGTGGCTATAGTTAGGCACCAGCAACAATGTGGCAGTTATCGGGCGCAAGTAACAATGTGGCAATCATTGGGCGCCAGCAACAATGTGGCAATCATTGGGCGCCAGCAACAATGTGGCAATCATTGGGTGCCAGCAACAATGTGGCAAGCGTTGGGCAGCTCACGCAAAGACTGTGTGCATTTGCTGCGCAAGAGCCCCTTGCTTGCAAGCATTTCGTAACCAGCAGGCACAGGTACGGTGACTGCGATCTGGGTATCTGATACACCATGCACAGGGAACAAGTGTAGGGGGTTGATCAACAAAGTGCCAGCGTCTGTGCAAAACACTGCAGTTCCGGGTGGCGTTGAGCAGGCATCCAGCTAACAACAGCCATAGTGTATCCACCTGTGCTGGGCTGATGTGTGCAAGGCGGCCAGGCGTGTCCGCTGTATTGTTTGATGAGAAACTGGCAGGAGTCAGCGCCAGCAGCAGCACATCAACACACACACACGATCCAATATATCATCTTTCCCGCATGCCGCCCTTGCAATCTGCGTGAAGTTGACTCCTGCTCCCCAGGTGACCAACACATTTTTCCTTTGCCTTCCGGTGCGGTAGTTGCGCCTTGTGGCGTCAGGAGGTGACCCGAGGCCCTTGTCTTTGTACTGCAGTCCGGTCGTGTAGCTGCAGAGCAGCAAAAGCAGGCAGTAACTGCCATGACAGCCCACAAGCTGCTGCTTGTGCATACTGACAGCACAGTGGTGCGCATGACTTGCAGGTGCCAGCGACTGCGCATGCAACACAAATTTGGGCTGCAACATGTTGCTGTACAGCTGACACATCACCGCAGTGATCACTCCTGAGGGCCTGGTGTGCTGTGATTGCAGATAACTGGCGCTAACAGCCCCGCTGCTTGGAGCGCTAGCGCTGACAGCGCTTTCATTTGTCGTGCCACTTGAAGCTGCATGAAGCGTGTCTAGCTGCAGCGGGTCTGCAGGCTGACACACAGCTCGACTGCATTCACTCACTAGGGCGACTCCTGCTGTAGCCGGATCTGAGATATCTCTGCAGAGCAGCAGGCCAGGTAGGTGCAGCACACGTTGATACTATCATGATGACATGATGTCAGCTGCCAGCTGAGCTGCGTGCAGTGATCAAAATTGTCTGTGGTGCACGTTTGTACACACCAGTTGAGCGCTGGCCATTTCTTATCAAGCACAGCAACAATGACATTGAGCACAGCACTTCAGCTGCTGTCACCGGCCTTCCAGCTTCCAGGTTTCAACCTGGACCTTGCTCTGGTCTCACCGATCAACTTGGGGTGCGACCCAGTGCCAGCTGCTACATGGCCAACAAGAATCATCAAGCCTGCAGACACGCTGCAGTCCCACACATATGAGCTGCTGTCACACCACGAGAGCATAGGACATGCTCTGATGCGTGCAACGGAGGGTTGCTGCTGTGCATAGTGATTGCGTCAACCATGAGCCAAATCCGCTGCATTAACTGTGACAAGTTCAGTCAAACAACACATCTGCTCATCATCATGATGGAAAGTTTTCCATGATCCATGATGGAAAGTTTTGTCAGCATCTAATCTGTTGTAGATGGCCGGGCACCTCCCTGTTTGTGTACATGCCCTGCCACATGCACTGCGTGAACTGTACATGCACTGTACGCGCAGTGCTGCTGCAGATGCTGTCCGGCTGACTGCCTCTGAAGCGCCTCTTGCAATTACTGCTTGTGCAGTTGTATGTGACTGATGCTGCTACGATTCTTCCATTAGATCACAGTGCTGCAGCAGCCACAGGCACTGATCATTTTGAGTTGCTGCGCCTGTGCCAGGACGTACTGTTTGCTGCTGGATGCAGCTGCAGAAGACAACCGTCGGCTGCGATGGCAGCAAAGCCATCAAAGTGGCTAAAGAAGTGGTTGCTTACCAACAACTGTGATGTGTATGGAAACCATATGTCGCTTTAATCACCCAGGTGCGCCAACGCAACGCACGCAATTGCAGCAGTAACCCACAGGGCTAGACCTTATCAAGCTCCTGCGCAGATATTTCAACCGCAGCAGTTGCAGCAGCTGCCCGCAACGGTTATAGCATTTCAAGTGTGTGTAAATTGAACGTAATCAAACTGCATGACGTGATTATCAGCGACGTGTCCCGGAACTTCTGCGGTGCTCGGCCGTGGCGGAAGTGCGACCGGTTCATAGGTGGAGTCCGTGGTAACGATAAGACATAAATCTTGCACCATATACTCAGCATATGGCCGTCGTAGCAGGTCACATACTCTGCAACACCTGCTACAACCTCGTGCGCTGCTACTGCTACAGCTGTAGCTGGCTGCAGCCTGCTACATTTCGGACCGCACCCTGGGCTTGTATAACTGCGTGCACGTCAGCCTATTTACACGTCAACCAATGGTGACCCCATGCTTCAGCATTACCGCGCTCCTGAAGGCAACAGGGTGGCGAAGTTCAGTCAACCTGCTGTCACTTGTCACCTGTCACCTGTGTGGTCAGTGCGTGTCGCGAAGCCTTGCTACCGCTGGTTCTCGCCTGCAACTATAACAATGTGCGTGATTCCGTCCGTGGGACCGTCTTGATCTCTAGGTGTTGCTTCCCACCACACGAGCACAAGTTCGTTGTCTTTTCCCGTTTCAACAAGTACTTGTATCAAAGACTCTTTGATATCAATATATTAACAAGGAGAAGCGATGCTGGTCAGCAGGAGGGTGTTTTCTGGAGTGGCCTGCCCCTCTGTGGGCAGGCAGCAGCTGGTGCACCGCTGCCAGCAGGTGCAGCAGAGGTCCATGTCGGTGGTAGTGCGTGCGTCTGCTCAGGAGGGATCGCAGCAGTCCAGCGAGGACAGGTGGGGCACTGTGTATGAGGCATGTGTCCGCATGCTGCTTGCATGTGTGGTTGCATGTGGATGCACCTCAACAGCGCATGCTAGGCACACAAGCAGTGGTTGCCGCAAATGCAATTCACTGTTACTCCTTTTGGAAGGTCGCAAACCCATCATAGAGGCGGCGTGTGCAGCAAGTTGCAGAGGGAGCAGTAGCTGTCTCCTGTACGTGCCTCTATCTGCATGTTCCAGGGGCAAGGCTGCATGCAGCAATGCCAAAATGTTCAACTCCTACTCTACGCCTGCATCTTATGTGCGTGCTGCCAGCAGGAGCATCTTAGTGAAACCTCTGCCTCGCATCAGCTCGCATGCACCACAAATCATATGTTTCGGCATGTTGCTGCATGGCTTGCACAACCTGTCTCATGTGTGTTTGTTGCATGTTCCTATGCACGTATGTGTGCCAGGTTGTCAAGCGTGTCGCGGCGGCTACTGGTTGGTGGCGGGCTGCTGTCAGCTGGTGCTGCTGGCGCTGCACATGCAGATGATGACGATCGCAGGGGAGACGTGAGTGGCAGCTGCCACATCTGATTTACCATTGCGAACGGCCTGTGTGTAACTTCTTCTCTCTGTTTAACAGAGCTGGGTCAGCAGCTGATTTGTCACCAAGGAGGCAGCGCGTGACAGCGAGCTAGCTGCACATGCAGGCAATGCTGCAGCTGTACCCAAAGTGCACAGGCAAGACCAGCATCAGCGGTGGCTTCAGCGGCAATGGGGTGTCAGTTGCACCGGCACTCGAGCAGATAAGCAGCACAGCAGGTGATTAGCCCAGGGGCGGGTGTGCGAGGGAAGAGATGAGCGAGCTAGCTGCGCGTGCATTCATGGCATGGGTGCATTCGCCAGCAGGATCCAGCAGTAACGCAGTCAGACGAGACCAGCAGCAGCAGCAGTGAGGAGGTCAGCTAGCTGACCCTGCTTGCAGGAAGGCATTGTGGGTGCTCTTCTGCACATGGCTGTATACCAGTGACGCTGAACACTAGTGTGTTCTGTTGCGGCACCCGCAGAAGCAGCGCTGGTAGCAGTGGACAGCGACGATCTCAAACAGTTTGTATCTAGGTGGTCCAGCTGCGAGCCTTACTGGCTGGCAGATTATGAGGAGCATGCATTGCATCTGCTGCTGCTGCTGCTCTCTTTGCTGCTGCTGCTGCAGAGTGTGGTGCGCAGTGACGAGGAGTGGCAGCGGGTGCTGTCACCAGGGCAGTACAAGATCCTGAGGCAGGCAGGCACAGAGCTGCCACGCACCAGGTGCGCTGCAGCGCGGTCAACCGTTTGTGACTGGGTGCTGCCTGTGCAGTTTCAACTGACACATATTCAGCTGAGCAGATGCTGCACAGCTCCACATTTGCTACGACGAGATGCATCTGTGTTGGGAGGTGTGGGTAGTATCTGGCACTTGCCAGCTGACAGCACTGCACAGATGCACAAAGCCCTGCATCTGACATGCGTTGTTGGTTCCGCTGCTCCTGTTCCATCTGTGTTTTTCCTGCAGCCCGCTCAACAATGAGAAGCGCCGGGGTCAGTTTGTGTGCGCGGGGTGCGGCACGCCTCTCTTCTCATCAGAGGCAAAGTACAACAGCGGCACTGGGTGGCCATCCTTCTTTGAGCCCCTCGATGGTGCGTTGACTCTGCTACGATGGCAGCAACGTGCCTGGTCATAGTAGTCAAAGAGTCATGCAGGCTGGTACAATTTCATGCAGCGTTGCTGACAACGACCTTGTGACAGCGGCAGCTGCTAGTGGCTAGGCTCATCTTGCGGTATCAGGCAAACAGCGTATGTTGCATTCTGACGACTGCCCCGCATTGCTTCTGTGCTCTCCTGCAGGTGCTGTGGTTGAGACTGCAGACAACTCCATCTTCTTCATGCCTCGTATTGAGGTGCGCTGCAAGTCCTGCGGGGGCCACCTGGGCCACGTGTTTGATGACGGGCCTCCACCCACCGGCCTGCGCTACTGCATGAACGGCCTGGCCATGGACTTCAAGCCAGCAGGGGCACAGTCAGCTTGAGCAGAGCTGCAGTGTTGCACGAGTGCACTCCTGTGAGGAGTGTCACGGTGACGCGAACCCATGTGTGTGCCTGCAGGCAGGGTTCAGGGTTAGCAGCTGTCACACTTTGAATTCTGTGCTGGCTCAGCCAGGCGTATGAGCATGGGCAGTGGCTGTTCGAGGGCAGACTTGACTGGATATTGAGCTGTGCTTGTGTGCGATTTGGTGGTGGTTGGCTGATTTGATGCTGGATGAGAACATTGTAAGGTGAACAAGGTGAACAGCTTGCCACGCATCATTGTAGTAGGGACCTAGTAGCCATTAGAGCTTTATATCGATTCAAGTTTGTTTGAAATACCTGCGTAGGGCTTCCAGCGATCCGCTAGCGCATAAGGACCTGTGAGAGTAAAGCAGCAGCTGCAGACCGCTCGATCCGCTTCAGCAACTTCGTCAGATTCGCAAGTCGAGGCATAGTATAATGCGCTAGAATCTACATAGCTAGGCAACCTTGCGTGACCTTGGGAGCAGGGCCCAGGAGTCAGCAGCAACAGCACCATGCCTGGCTCTGCAAGCAGCAGCACACCCTCACAGAGCTCCGACCACAGCCAGTATGTCTTCCTGGCTGGAGCAATCAGTGGTGTGGCGGAGGGTGTTACAATTCAACCGCTGGAGATGCTGAAGACGCGCTTTCAGATCAACCAGGGAGCACACCTGCGCATCATCCCCACTGTGAAAGGTGTGCAAGGAGCTGAGAAGAGCAGCAGTGTAAAGCACGGCAGCAAGGCACACTGAGTCCACGCAGGAGCCCTTTTGGAGTGTGGGATTGCAGGCGTGTCGCCAGTGATGTGAGCAAACACACATTTGATGTTCAGTCGCCTGTTTGGCTGGCAGCTAAAGCTAGCCACAACCTGGGGCTGCAGCAAACACAAGTGCAGGGATGCTATTAAGCATGTCCAGGCAGCGCAAGACGCGAAACAGATGCGTCAACCGCTAGACAAGCCCCTGCTCACGTTCCTGGAACGGCAAGTGCAGACATACCCAGCTGCAGCGCCTGCCTGCACCGCGTCAGACCATGTGCGCTGCCAGCAGTGACAAGGCACCTTGCTGCTTTTTTTACCCTCCTCACTACTAGTAGCTGAGCTTCTGCTACTGCTACTGCTGCAGAAATCATAGCTGAGGGAGGTGTGCAGCAGCTGTACCGTGGTGGTGCGCCTGAGATATTGGGGCTCATTCCACGCGCAACAGCAGCGCTGTCAACGCTGGAGTTCAGCAGACGGATGTTCAGGTGAACAGCAAGGGCATCAGCAGCAGAATGGCTGCATAGCATGGCAGCATGCAGCGGTGTGCGCCTGCTGAATGTGTTGCAGATGTGCAGCACTGAAAAGCAATAGCGTAATGCGACTGGCTACAGCTACTGTTGAGACAAGTTCAGACTATTGTTGACTCTGTTTTGTCGTATTACATGGAAAGCGACGCGTTTCGGGCTCTTCACCCTTCATCAGGCTTCAATCCTGTGAACACGGACAGAATCAACAAATACTCGCCATCAGAAGCACACAGCAACAGGGTGCAGGTTTTTGGGTGAGGTCACTGGCCATGTTGCCAGTGGCTCGAACCCTGTACAATGTGTTGCAGATGTGCAGCACTGCAATTTATTTTTTTATTTTTTTTTAAATTACGCTATTGCTTTTCAAATGTGTTGCAGATGTGCAGCACTGCAATTTATTTTTTTATTTTTTTTTTAAATTACGCTATTGCTTTTCAAATGTGTTGCAGATGTGCTGCACTGCGGACAGCAGTTGCTGCAACGATAAACCGCGTGCTCCCCACGTCTACACCTGCAGCAGGCATGCCCAAGCACCACACTATAGCCTTGATATGTGAGCCGTAACTGCAGCATACCCCAGCAGTCAGCACACTGACACACTGACTATACAGCACCTCGCTGCTTGTGTTGGTTGTTGCAGGTCCTGGCACGATGGGCAGCTGCTTACGCCGTATGCATATCTGTCTGGTGCGCTGTGCGGTGTGACAGAAGGTGTGGCGTTTGCACCCTTCCAAGTGATCAAGGTGAGCCCCGTAAAAAAAAGAGACCATGCGTCTTATCATCATTACCTGCTTGAGACCAGGTGTGGTGTGTGGACTAAAGCTCACCTTCAGTCCTGGTATGTGAAGGCCAAGGAGCATTAAAAGTGCACCAGCAAAAGCATGGACTGCTTGAAGCAGGTGCTGCAGGCGCTTGCAGGCAGCGATACTCAGCTTCGTTAGCATGTATGTATGTTACACTGCTGGTGCAGCTTATGGCCAAGGAGCACTTAGGTCGCTACAGTAACAGCAGCGACTAAAACATACTAGATGTGCCTGCATGTACCTATAAGGGTACAGTATGCTTACTGACGCACCTGTTACGTGCGTCCCTGATCTCCGCAGGTGCAGCTGATGGCCAAGGAGCATCTAGGTCGCACACCAATAGCAAGATGTGCTTGCATGTAATATTACTGATGTGCTTGCGTGTCTGATTGCCGCAGGTGCGGCTCATAGCCAAGGAGCACTTGGGCCGCTACAGCAACAGCATGCTACAGCATCAGCATTGACAACGCGCCATTTTAATGGTACCTGCATGTGGGCTCACTGACGCACATGCTTCTTGCGTGTCTGATCGCTGCAGGTGCGGCTGATGGCCAAGGAACATCTAGGTCGCTACAGCAACAGCATGCACTGCCTCAAGCAAGTACTACAGCAAGAGGGTCCCTCAGCGCTGTTCATCGGCCTGGTGCCCACGCTGTACCGCAATTGCATCTGGAACTGCATCTACTACGGAACCATGCACAGGATAGACCAGCAGTTACCACAGCTGGACAGTCATGTTGCGGGCGCGCTGCGACAGCTGGCAATTGGGACGGGCATCGGCATGGCGGCAACATGCGCGAACGCGCCGTTTGACGTCGTGAAGAGCAGGTGAGGACGGGAGCAAAGGTTGACAGGTAGTGACAATCTGTGACGTGGGTGATGGGTTCGCGGTGTTGCTGGGTAATGCAGCAGCCAGGTGAGGCTGGGGGCAGCGTTGCAGCACATAGTGGGTGCTGCAAACTTGCACAGGATAGATTAGCAGCTTCCTCAGCTGGACAGTCATGTCGCGGGGGCGCTGCGGCAGCTGGCGATTGGCACCGGCGTTGGCATGGCGGCGACGTGTGCGAACGCGCCCTTTGACGTCGTGAAAAGCAGGTGGGCTTGGGGAGGGGGAGGGGGGGCAAAGGATATTGACAGTCTGTGATAAAACGATGATGAGTCCACGGTGTTGCTAGGGGATGCAGCAGCAAGTTGAGGCTGGGGGCAGCGTTTCGGCACTTAGTGATTGCTGGAAACGTGGCAGCTGTCGATGAGGTGGAACTGCAACTGCAAGTTGCAAGCTTGCAGTGGGTCCTGCAGTCGGCTGCCTTCTGCAGGCGATGGCAGTTTTTCTGACGTGCATCTTGCCTTTGCTCGCTTGGTCTGCTTCACTTCGCTATTACTGCACAGGCTGCAGAGCCAGCTGCCTGGCCAAACCAAATACAGCAGTGTGCTGCAGTCGCTGCCAAGAATGCAGTGCGAGCTGGGCTTGAGGGCGCTGTACAAGGGCTTTGTGCATGCCTCTAATGCTGCTGGGTGCTCTGGCATTGGCAATGCCGGGCGACTGCACCACAGGCTTTCTTTTGCATCTGCATGCCCTCTGACGCACTCCGCCGTCTTTCATGCTGCCACATTGCCGCAGGTTCCAGAGCCAGCTGCCTGGCCAAACTAAGTACAGCGGCGTGCTGCCATTGCTGCTGACACTCCCCCCCAACGGCCGGTGTTGCTGTGATGTCCCAGGGCATCGCACTTGCGGCTTGCTGCTCACTTTCCCGTTATTTCCTGCTGGCTTAACCAGGCAAGGGTCCCAGCTGCAAGCGCACCGACACGCGTTGCCGCTGCTGTCTCTGGTGTGCCGCATTTTGTTGCCGCAGGTTTCAGAGTCAGCTGCCTGGTCAGGCCAAGTACAGCAGCGTGCTGCAGTCGCTACTAACAATTCACCGCCAGGAGAGCATGTGGGCACTGTGCAAGGGCTGTGCATGCCCCTACTGCTGCCCCTTGTTGCGATAGCGGCAGTTCCTGGTGGCTGTACCGCAGCCGGTCTATCTCATCTGCCTGCCCTCTGACATGCTCCGCCGTCGTTCTTTCTGCCACTGCCGCAGGTTCCAGAGCCAGCTGCCTGGTCAGGCCAAGTACAGCAGTGTGCTGCAATCGCTGCTGACGATTCAGCGCGAGGAGGGCATGGGGGCGCTGTACAAGGGCTTTGTGCCCAAGGCACTACGCTTGGGCATTGGCCAGAGCGTGGGACTCATCATGTTTGAGCAGGTGAGCCACGTCTACAAGCTGTTTGTCTCAATCGTTGTACTGCTTGTTCAAGGGCTTTGTGCCGAAGGCACTACGCTTGGGCATTGGCCAGAGTGTGGGGCTGATCATGTTTGAGCAGGTGAGCCACGTCTATGTGCTGTTCGTGCATATGGCTGTGGTGCTTGTTCAAAGGCTTTGCTCCCAAGGCACTACACCTGGGCATTGGGCAGAGCGTGGGGCTGATTATGCTTGAGCAGGTGAGCCATGCCGTTGGCTGTGGTGCGGGTTCAAAGGCTTTCCTTTCGAGGCGCTTGGGCGTCGGGCAACGCTCTGCACAGTACTCGGTGCTTGTGCCATGCACTGCTGCGTATGCGTCCACAGTACCAAGCTCTTGCTGGCCTTCGTATGACAATCTGCTGCGTGTGCTGCTGCACTGCATCCCGCTGCGGCCCCACAATGTGCTGTGTGCAGCTGCTGCGCGTGTTTGGAGTCAACCAGAAGGATGTGGAGCGGGAGTTCAGCGAAACAATGGCCATGGAGGTGTAGCAGCAGCAGCTGTGATGTACCAACAACAACAGCAGTAGCAGTTCGGCCTTGCTGCTTAGGTAACGGCAGCTGGCATGAGGGTAGCAGCTGCTGCTGCAATGAAGTGTCCGGTTACAGCAGCGGGCCTGGCAACTGCTGGATGACCAGCAGTGAAACAATGGCCATGGAGGTGTAGCAGCAGCAGCAGGAGTGGCTGCGTTACGCGAAGCTCAAGAGGGCAGCCGCAGCTGCAGCAGCAGCAGGAGTGGCTGCGATCAGGAACGGCAGTTGCTTGGCAACCAGCAGCATCAGCTGTCCTATTGAATGGCCAGCTCTGTGCGAACCAATGGCCATAGAGGTGTAGCAGCGCTGCTAGCAGCAGGAGTGGCTGCCGTCATGCGAAGCTCCAGAAGGCAGCCGCAGCTGCAGCAACGTTGCCGCTGCGATCAGCTACGGCAGTTGCTTGGCAACCAGCAGCATCAGCAGTGGAATGGCCAGCTTTGTGCGAGCACGTGACGAACAGACAGGTGCACTGGCAGCTGGCTGTTGGCACCTTAGCAGCAGCAACTGCAGCACTGTGCTGACAGTGTCATTGTAGCAAACTTGAGGCAGCGGTGATGTTAGAAGGGCCGAGCTGTGACAATCAAGCAGCAGTCGTGATCCAACAGCCGGGTTAACCAGGGGTATGTCTTGGAAGCAGGCTCAGCAAGGCTTGCTCAGCAGCCATCTTGTACATTAGCAGCGTGACGTTGACGGCAGCCCATCAATGTGTGCATTACACGCAAGTATTTTGCCTGTCATTAGTATAGGATACTGAGTCGTGATTATGTTATGATACGGTGATGTTTACCGTGGTCTGTGATTTGAGCTTGGGCCGCAGATTGGGTGTCTTCACACACATCTCCTTTTATGTTTCATTTCATGTGGCTGGCCCTGCTACGGTCTGTGCTGTAGCGGCTGCTGGTTGGTGATTGAAGATCGAAGTGGTCCTTGGTCAACGGTGCACTGCCTGTAGACCAGCAGGATTGGTACGCCAGGCATGTCCTAGTAGGGTTTGTAACACTGACATATTTTGAGTGCTGGGAGCAGCAGCGTGCTTTGTTTGATGCTGGGGCTCTGGACACCAAGAGTGCTGATTCTGCCAAGTATTTATGAAGTTCTGCAAACCTGTTGATGCTGCAGCTGGCTACTGCTCTGGGCAGCCAGCAGCCGTGCCATGGACTTGAACAAAGTGCTGACGATCGCACGGCAGGCCCTAGCTGATAACAAGGTGAAAAGAAGTGGGAGCTGGATGCTGGTATCTGCAGGGGACGCGCGAGCTTGACGCCGGAATCACCTTGCAACTGCTGATTGGCTGTCGAAAGCTTCAGTGACGCTTCGCGTACACGCAGCGCAGTCAAAAACAGTCAAAGCAAACTGTCAGACACCTGCAACATGGATTGCTGTATGGTCTGAAGTTCATCAACTGCAGACAGCTCAAGCTGCTTCTCCTGCCGCTGCTACTGCTGCTGTTGCCACTGCAGTTGGATGTAGCTGTCAAGTTCCTTTCCGCAGCATCCCGCAACCATGCAGATGCTCCGGAGGTTTGGTACTATCTGGGCACTGCCTTGGGCAAGCAGGGCGGCCAGGCTGGCAGCTGCTGCCTGTGCTTCCTGCGCACGCTGCAGCTGCTGGGACCGCAGCCAGAAACAAAGGTACGGCACTCTATGGTCAATGCATAGTCAAACATAATGCAGCGCTGTTTTGCTGACGTACTTACAGCTACCCTGATCTGTATCGCAGTGCTGGGTGTCAGTTTGAAGCTGCTGTGCATTTGCGGCACCACAGCGATTGTCAATACTTGCTGCATGGCCTGCTGGGGGCCATTTCGCTGAGACACACCTCGACCGATGTCACATGGCATTTGTAACAAGTAACGTAACAGCAATGACGCTGCTGCTGCAGGGTCATCAGCTGATGGCAG
The DNA here is from genome assembly GCA_902809745.2 of Tetradesmus lagerheimii. Lineage (NCBI taxonomy): Eukaryota > Viridiplantae > Chlorophyta > Chlorophyceae > Sphaeropleales > Scenedesmaceae > Tetradesmus > Tetradesmus lagerheimii. Next base: position 44,811 of record CADDIJ020001651.1, on the reverse strand, counting down.
CCGTAGCAGCAGACAATTGCTGGCTCATGGCCAACAGCAGCCTGCCACAGTCCTGGCCAGCAGCAGCAGCAGATGCAGCACTGCAGGCGCGATTCAGCACAGCAGCAGCACACATCACGCGGCAGGCAATGCAGCAGGCGATGGCAGCACGTGACACCAGCCGCAGCAGCAGTAGTGCAGAGGTGCAGCAGGGTTCAGAAGATGCTGACTCAGAGTCGCATGTACAGCTGCTGGTGGTTGGGGGATTGGGTTTGCAGGCAATGCAGCTAGCAGCAGCAGCTTCAAACGTGCAAGATCAGCTGCTGCGATCATCCCAGCAGCAGCAGGGTGCTGCGGTGCCGTCTATGGCGCTGAGTTTTGTCCCGACTGACAGCTTGACAGCTCAGCTGGCATCTCAGCTGTTTGCAGACAATGATCTAGACGATATAATCGATGTCTGCTCTTGGACTGAGCTCCGGCAGCAGCAGCAGCAGTACAATATTAGCAGTAGCAGTGAAGCAGCAGCAGGGGATGCGGTTTCTTGTGCTGCGTTGCTGGCTGGTGTTGTGCAGCCCAATTGGAGCAATGCAGTAGCAGCTTGCCTCAGTGCATGCAGGGGATTAACCGCCCTAACCAGCAGCAGCAGGGATCAGGCATGCGTGCTAAGCCCTGCGTGCATCAGGGTTTGGGCAGTGCCCGTTTCCTGCAAGGACCTGCTAAACCTGAACGAGGTGGACTTGCAGGAAATCGCCCAGCAGACGGCTGGCAGTTATAATTATGCGGCTGCGAATGCAGCGCTGCGCAGAAGCAGCAGGCCCTGCCAGGTTTCAAGGTTTAAACCACAGCTGCTGGCAGATCCTGTTGTGGTTTTGGAGCTGAAACCGCAGCAGCTGCTGCAGAACCTGCAGCAGCAGGGTCAGGCCAGCAAGAAGCAGCAGCTGACTCAGCCACAGCAAACGGCTGGATCTGGATCTGGCAATGCAGATACTGCTAGCCCTAGTGGGTCAGATGCTTCAGCAGCGCTTGCTGCTGCGCTTTGTTCTGCAGGGTCGGCAGCAGCAAGCACGGCCGTGCAGATTCATACCTCAGGGAGGTTGGATTGCGTTGTGTGGTGGCTGGAGTTCGAACTGGCACCTGGCTGTAGTGTGAGCTACGCACCAGCAGCAGCAGCAGCAGTACCAACAGGCAGGGCAGGTGGCACCAGTAGCAGCAGCAGTAGGGGCAAGGGAGGGCAGTTGGATGTGCTGCGGCCGCATGCATGGCAACATGTGCAGTACCTTCCCCCACAACAGCAGCAGCAGCAGCAGGCTGGTGATAATGGTGCACTGGCAGCAGTGTGCTACCAAGGGCAGGAGGTATCCGCAGGGCAGCAGCTGCTGCTGCAGGTACAGGCATCAGTAGATCAGCTGAGCTCGTCTCTCTTCAGCAGCAGCAGCAGTAGCAGCGATGCGGCTGCAGTTGATGGCTTGCACAGCCTGCAGCAGCAGGTAGCACAGCTCAGCATGCAGCAGCAGCAGCAAGAGGGTGCAGGGCAGATTCTGCCCTACCACCTCTCGATGCTGAATGACTATGCACGTACCAGAGCTTATGACCAAGGCATATCAGCAGCAGTACAAGAACTCCTGCAGCAGCAGCAGCAGCAGGGTGAGGCTACTGTTGTGTTAGATGTTGGGTGCGGCACTGGACTACTGTCCATGATGGTAGCAACTGCTGCTGCTGCTGGTGATGGTGATGGGATTTCTGCTAAGAGGCTGCAAGCTGTTGGTGAGTAGAATCGTATAAGCTTGTAGATAGGTTGACGATGGTGTAAGCAGCCAGAACTATCTATGTACCGCGGCTACCTGTTTGTGCTGTGCACAGCTGGCGCATCGGTGGCAATGCGGACCACCACATAGCAATGTGCTGTCACCTGTATGTGGCTGTATCACATGTGCCTCCGTGTCTGCTGCTTGCCTTGTTTGTCATGCATCCAACTGACCTTGCTGCATGGTCTGCTGCCACCATTTTTAGACTGCTCAATCAGCTGCAGCCTGCGAGCGTGAGCCTCCACTGGCTGCAATACTCCACACCACCGACACCTATCCTGTCTGTGACATGGGTTTCAATGCCCTGCTGTATGTTTCTGCCCGCCTTGCTGCAGCCTGTGAGCGCGCGCCTGCACTTGCTGCAATCTGCCAAATCCCTGCCACCTATGGTTTCCTTGTGACATTGTTTTCAACACCCTGCTGTATGGTTCTGTCTGCCTTGCTGCAGCCCGTGAGCGTGAGCCTGCTTGCTTTGTTTGTCATTCTTTCAACCGACCTTGCTGCCTTCTCCATTTGCTGCAGTCTGTGAGCGTGAGCCTGTGCTGGCTGCCGTTGCTTTGTCTGTCATGCTTTCAACCGACCTTGCTGCCTTTCTCAATCTGCTGCAGCCTGTGAGCGTGAGCCAGCACTGGCTGCCGTTGCACAGCAGCTTGTGGCAGCACACGGCATGCAGCAGCAGGTGGCAGTGCACCAGAAGCTCAGCAGCCAACTGTCACTTGCTGCTGCTGACACTCCACCACCACCAGCAGCAGCAGCAGCAAATGTGGCCAGCGCAGGTGGCAAGACTGACAGCAGCAGCAGCAGCAGCAATGCGGCAGACTTGCCAGCTCGAGCTGCTCTAGTGGTTCACGAGATCTTCGGAACAGACCCACTTAGCGAACAAGTACTACCAGCGCTTCGACAAGTGCAGCAGCAGCTGGCAGCACCAGGAGCAAAGTTTGTACCGCGTGCAATCCGCGTCATTGCAGCTGTAGCCTCATGCCCTGCGCTGCAGCAGCAGCTGCGGCTGCCGCAGCAGCCAAACAGTGCAGTGCCGTTTGACGTGTCATCGCTGCTGCCGCTACAGCCACGTAGGGTTGAGCTACAGCTTGATGACCTGGCACTGCAGCTACAGCTGCTGACGGCTCCTGTTTCGGTGCTGGAGATAGACTTTGAACATGATTGGCCATTGAGGCTGAATGGGCAGGTTGATGTGCAGCTGCCAGCACTGGAAACAGGTTTGCTGCTGAGCAGCTGGATGGAGCAGCAGCAGCTGCAGCCGCAGGGACAAAGTGTCGTCTCCCAGCATCCTCAGCAGCAGCAGGGGCTTGGTGGGTTAAGCCTGCAGCCCAAGAAGAGAGTGCAGCAGAAGGTAGGAGCAGCAGCAGCCACATCTTCCAGCAAAGAGCTTTGTGTGGTGTCCTGGTCTGAGGCAGACTGCGGGGCTGGTGGCTGGCTCAGCACTGCCCCCGGTACAACAAAGTACGGGCACTGGCAGCAGAGTGTCGAGTTTGTGGCAGTGCCGCTGGCTGCTGCTGCTGTTGCATCGGCAGTGATGGGTTGGGGTTTGTCAACTTGTGCTGAGGATGATGAAGAGGAGGAGGGCAGCAGCAGCAGCAGCCGCTTCAAGATGTGTGTGAGCTGGGCTGTGGACAGACTGAAGTTCACTTTGTCTGGCTGAGGTGTATCATCTGTTCGTTTGCGCTTTTGAGTGCAGCTGCAGTGCGGTGTTGTTATGATGGTCGCCAGGCTGCTACTGACTGGTTAGCAGTGACTGCAAGGGCTGTGTTGGTTGCACTGTTGTGCGCGCTGTACGCGCTGAAGCCGTTTTTGCTGTGTAAGTTCTTCTTTTGCTTTTTCGGTTTCCATGCCTTTGGCAGGCCCGGCAGTTCGAGTTTGCAGCTTCTGTACTGCTGGGCAAAGCCCTAGTCACGTAACACGCCTTGGATCAATTATACGCCACCGTGAACCGATTCAGGCTTCAGAAATGGATGCAAGCGATATGATTTCACTTGCGAATGGCGTCGATCTGCCACTCATTGGCCTAGGCACATTCAAATCCCGGGGAGAGTCGGTGAAATTAGCCGTCCGTACAGCCCTGCAGCATGGCATCCGCCACATAGACACTGCTTCAATATACAAGGTAGTTGAATGGTCGAGCAGTGAACAGTAGGACTGCCAGGGCGGAACAGTAGCAACAGCAGTAGCAGCCAGGGGCAGCAGCAGCAGCAAGCCTTCAATACCTCTGGCCAGCATAGCCGTGTTCCGCTCTCAACCAACCTCGTTCGACGCGCTCGCAGAACGAAGAGGATATAGCTGCAGTGCTTAAGGAGCAAGGCATCTCGCGCCAAGATGTGTTCATCACCAGCAAGGTCTCCCCCTATGAGCAGGGCACTGAGAAGGCAACGCTTGCCTGCCAGCAGATTCTGCAGCGGCTGCAGACCGACTATGTGGTAGGGATCCAGGCATTGAACAGCTGGATTACTCTTCAAGCAGTAGCAGATCCAGCTGATCCCAGCAGCAGCAGTAGCAAGAGCTGCAATGCACACACACTGTTGTATCACATGTGCCAGCCAATTTGGCTGCAGCAGCGGCTGTGAAAGAACTATGTGGAGAGACAGACAGCGGCTGAGTCGTGTGCCCGATAACTGCAGCAGGGATATGAAGTCATGTGACATACAGCAGCTGCGGTAGGGGCTTGCCTCAGCAGATGCGCAGCAGCAGCCGCAACGGGAGCATACATGAGCCAGCGCTGCACCTTGTTCATACAGCATTGGAATTGCAGGCTCAGCTATATGGGCAAAACATATACATGTCTGCTCGCAACGATTTTTTGTGTTTGTGTGGTTGTAGGATCTGATGCTGGTGCACTGGCCAGGAGTGGCGCGCACTGACGCTGCCTCACCCCTCAACGCCCAAGCCAGGTGGCAAACATGGCAGGTGTGAAACAACCAATCTAGTGGAAAGCGAGCCTGGGACCTGGTGCTAGTTGACGCTGTCAATCGGCTTCATTTGGTGTGAGTGCACGCCAATCAGAGGAGCGCAAGGGCCAATACCATCGCTGCTATGCTCATATGTTTTACTTTCTTTACTGCTGCGCGCCCCGTGCTTGTCACATTGCCTGCATGCTTGCTGCTTGCGTGCATGCCAACGGCTAGCTTAGCAGGACGGGGCTCTGCGTTCCTGCTGTTCTTCACATGCTAGGCATCTGTGCTGCTCCTTTGAAAGTAAATTTTACATTGCCTGCAGGTGCTGGAGCAGCTGCACAGGCAGAGCAAGGCACGGGCAACTTATGCAACTTGTGCCTGATGCGCACCCTGTTGTTGCTGCAATTGTCGCACCGCCTGCAGGTGCTGGAGCAGATGCAGCGGCAGGGCAAGGCACGCGCAAAGTTATGCAACTTATGCCTGTTGCACACCCTGTTGCTGCAATTGTCACACCGCCTGCAGGTGCTGGAGCAGATGCACCGGCAGGGCAAGGCACGCGCCATAGGCGTGAGCAACTACAGCTTTAGTACTGTTGCACCACGCATCAAGGGAATTACACATTGTATTGCCTGCAGGTGCTTGAGCAGCTGCACAGGCAGGGCAAGGCGCGCGCCATAGGCGTAAGCAACTACAGCGCCAGCCACCTGCAGGAGCTGCTGGCAGCAGCAGCAGTCAAACCAGCAGTCAACCAGGTGCGCTGCAGCACTCTCAGATGCAGCAGTAGCAGTCATGTTACCTTGCAGCCGAACTTTGGTCTACGGAGGCTGTCAGTATAGGACATCATTCACAGCAGGTTGTCTCATAGAGGGGCCACAAGAAGAGTGGTTGTGTCTGGTATCTTGGTGGCAGCAGCAGCAGTCAAACCGGCAGTCAACCAGGTGCGTTGCAGTGTACTGCAGCACTTTCACATTCAACAGCAGTTAGGATGCCTTACAGCCAATCTGCAGTCCACAGAGGCTGTAAGTAAATGACAGGAATCATAAGGTAATCACAGCTGAATACTATGATCTACACAAAGGGGGCCACAAAGAGTGCTTGTATCCTGACCTCACAAGGTGGGATATGCACCGCCTCTTTTGCAATTGCGTGCAGTTTGAGTTGCACCCCCGCAGGCAAGAGGTGGCACTTCGTCAGGCTTGCGCAGCAGCAGCCGTGGCTGTTGTGGCATATGCCAGCCTGGGCTGTGGGGAGCTGCTGCAGCAGCCGGTGGTAAAGCAGGTGGCTGCCCGTACAGGCAAGACAGAAGGACAGGTAGGGCTAGCTGCAGGCATTAGCTGGAACTGTCAAATATTCAGCAGTTGCATGTATGCATGCTTGTTGCTTGAGCGTTGCTCAAAGCGTGGAGCAGGAAACACAACATACTCCAGCAACAGCAACAGTTCCATGATCAAACACAAATGCAGTAGCTGCAGGTCACTATGTGTGTCTGGCACCTGTGGTGCAATGCTTGATGTCTGCGTTGCAGGTGCTGCTGCGTTGGGCTCTGCAGCAGGGCTGTTCGGTAATCCCCAAGTCCGTGACACCGCAGTACATCCAGCAGTACAGCCCGCAGCAGCTGCTGAGCTGGCAGCTGGGTGATGATGATATGGCAGCGCTGAATGCACTAGAGGATGGCCACAAGTACTGCTGGGACGCATCTGGCATAGTGTAGGGGGCACTGTTTAGTGGCCCACCACACCAGTGGTGCGGCTGTCAACATTGGTATGTTACTGTGTGACGTCCATCACTGATGTACGGTGATTCCCACAGCAATCATGCCGTGAGCTGGCAGCTGGGCAATGGCAACTCAGCGGTGTGAATCTGCTGGGAGATGGCCACCAGCATTGCTGGGACGCGTCTGCTATTGTGTAGGGGTGCAGCTGTTGCTGTTGAAGCAGTTTGTAACTTACAGCAGTTTGTAACTTACTGTGACAGCCTGTGGGTTGGCCCTCTACCTGCCGGTCGGACTGAGTCCTGACGACGGTTGCTGTGACACAACTTGGTTGAGTTGCTCTCTGAACAGCACGTACACCAATTGTTTGATTGAATAGCGTCTAAAGCATGACGCTGGCTCAACATCATCGGATGAGTTACACATGACCTGTACCCTGCTGGCAGCTAAAGCACCAGAGCCCACAGTACTCTTCAGCCGCCGGCCCGGCTGAGGCTCAGCATCGTCGGATGAGTTACTCATGACCGGTACCCTGCTGGCAGCTGCGGAGATCTTCAACGCAGGCTGCTGCACCATTCACCGCATATATGTTTATGTGTGGGCCTGCGCTCAGCAACTGTCATGCTCATGTTCTGACATGCTGTTTCAAAGCACGCCATCAGCAGCTTTCTGTCACATGCAACTGACATCATATGATGCAGCGTCAGCTACTGCTGCCATCCATCGCCTTCTGGTGCTGCCGCCACCGCTGCGCTGATGCTGCTGGTGATGCTGTGCGCCAGCATGTCCTCCTTGCGTGCCTTGGCTGCCAGGCGCTCACGCATTGTCAGCTTCACAGAGTCCTTCTGCCACACCTGCACCAACCAGCAGCAGCACAGCATATTTTTGTTTGGCGGGTCGTCACTGCTGGGAGCTGAACCAAGTTGCTGCAGTATCATACAGGTCGGGCCAACCGCTAGCTTTAGATACAACTCCTGACAACAAGTACTCCCTTGAACAGCAAGATCATCAGAGGCAAGATCATCAGGCTTGAGTCCAGAAGGACTGCTGTGTGAGCCCGGCCTATTGGTTGCCAGTGAGTAGTTTCACATGTCCAGCGTGGCAGGTCTATCTGGCGCTTCAGTTTCCAGCTGGTATCCGACGACCCGTCTCACCTTTGACTTTGCATCAGCTGCTGCCTGCGCCAGCATCGCAGCATATCCAGCCTTCTCAGCATCCAGCTGTTCCTGTCGCACAGCGGACAGCAGCACCGCCTGCTCGCGGCGCACTTGATTGGCGATCAGCTCAGAGTGCTGGATGCCAGACGCCATACGCAGCCTGGAAGAACACGCATCGAGAGCAGCAGCACGCATTGAATTACACAGTCGAGCAAGGCTGGCAGTGACCAGGTGTGTTCCACAGCAGCACAACAAGTGATATGCCTTATCCTCTGTGGCTGCAGCCTGGCTCCAAGCCAAGCATACCGCAGGCATGATGCAATCAGGAAGTGTGCTGCCTTTTTCAGCAGCTGCTGCCACTCACTTGTCCTCCTGTGTGGGGCTCAGCCCAGCCGCCTCAAAGTCTGCAGCAATGCCCTGCCACACCTCGCCCTGCCTGAACTTTGTGTACTGCCGGATGAAGGCCAGCACGGCAGCGTCAGCAGGGGCCAGGCTGCTGCACAGGCTGCCCAGATCCAGCTGTGCAAAGCACGCATACACCTGCACACACCAGATGCAGCACAATAATGTGAAACCAGGCCGTCGTACTACTAGTAGTCAGCTTCAGAAGTGGCACGGCGGAAGTGGTTGAAGCGCTATCAACAGCCGCCAGGTGGTTCCTGATACTGCAGAGACCATCTCCCAATGATTGGGACAGCTTTTTATTATACATAGCATCAGAGATTGGTTGACAAAACAGCTGACACATTACTTGCTGGCAGGCAGCTGCAGATGCCATCTGCAGAGTCTGCAGAGGTGTGCTGCATCCCAACCATTGCTGACGGCATGCAGAACTAGCCTGCGTGTGCGACGCAGCTGGAGACTCCAGCCTTTGGTGACCATCCGACACCCCACCCATCACGTGCGTGCAATAATCACCACCCACGTGTCACCCACCTTATCCATGAGCAGGTCTGGGCAGCTCGCCTCCGCAATGCGCTGCAGCACCGCCTTACGCCCCTGCTGCAGCACACCATAGCCGCCAGCCACGCCTGCCTCTCCCACAGCCCACTTTGTACGCGCCCCACTGCCAGCCAGAGGCCTGTTGGGATTGGCCAGCAAGCCATCAGGCCCAGTTAGGCCCCGCGCCTGATCCTGTTCCCGCCAGATCCCTATCAGCAGCTGTGCAGCAGTAACTCTGCGGGGGTGAGGGGCACCAAGGCTGCCAGCAAGGCCAGTAGATCTGGTGCTGAGCTGTTCTGCTGCTGCTGCTGAGGTGCTGCTGGCTGGGGCGTGCCACTCTAAGAAAAAGGAGTGGGAGCGTTTGTCCGCCAGCAGGTCTGCCAGCACAGACAGGATGACAGGCCTGCAGAGCACAAGTTGTCGGTTTGCTGCTGTTTGCAGAAATCGTGCACCACCAGGGCTAGAGCAACAGCTGTACATGATTGCAGTGTGGGTGACACAAGAGCAATAGCGCAGCATGTCGTCTGCTGACACTACATCTCCCCAGCAGCTCCTCTTGCCTCATTCAAACCACAGTCTCAACAAGTACCCAACAACAGCAACTGCTGTGTGTCACTGATCATGTTCATGCGTCAGCTCACCTCATGTACTGGTTGCCACGCATCATTTGAACCACAGTCTCGACAAGCACCCGACAACCTGAACAGCTGCTGTGTGTCACTGAGCATGCGTCACTGCAAGCTCACCTCATGTACTGGTTGCCACGCTGCAGCAGCGCCAGCAGCACGTCCATGCCGTCCATTGCCAGCAGCTGCGCACGCGACCTGCCACTGGGCAGCACACAGCGCCACAGCGCACCCAGTGCGGCAAGGCCAGCAAGACTGGGCTGCGAAGGGTCAGAGTCCAGCACGCTGCAGTACCAGAATGAAGACACTCGTTACTTCATTACTTTGCCGCAGCACATGCAGAGAACCCGTTGTGGTGCAGATTTGGCGCGAAATGGACAACTTACTGCTGCTACATGCCTGTTCAACAGCTCCCTGCTCACAACACCACGCAAGCAACATACAAACAGCTCAACTCACTCTTGGTACTCCTTCAGCAGTAGCTCCACGCCATCCGCCTTGCGCACCCTGCTGGTGCAGCCGCTGCCCCCAGCCTCACACAAGTCAGCCAGCACCAGCAGCACCTCCTGCCGCGCAGATGCAGCATCCCCACACACCGGCTGCTGCAGCAGCTGCAGCAGCGCAAGCACCAAGCCCTGCTCTGCCAGCGCCTCTGCCATCGCAGCATCACCGGCGACCAGCCGCTGCAGCAGCCGCAGCGCTGGCTCAATGCTGCTGCTGCTCTGCCGGCCAGACAACGTGCCACCACCACCCGATACAAAATCAGTGGTTTGCAGAGTCTGGCCAGCTAGTGCAGCAGCTGCAGCAGCAGCATTGAGGCTCTTGCCGCCTGGGCTGCTGCAGCTGCGTGGTGCCCAGTCAGCGCTGCAGTTGCTGCTGTAGCAGCTGCTGATGTGGCGGGCGAGGGCCTTCGCGCCGCCGCAGCTGCAGAACTCTGGCTTGCACAGCGGCGACACCTGCGATATGCAGCAGCAGCGGCGTTAGATCTGGTGAGGCAATTTCTGCTGCAGAATGTGCGATGCTGCACATGATCCTGCTCCTCCTGCTACCAGCAAGCAGATGTAAGCTGCTCTCAAAGTGGCATCATGCTCTTACCTGCTGCAGCAACGACCACGCAGTCTCCCTCAGTGCCAGCAGCTGCTCAGGGCTCCACCTGCCCACAGCAAAGCAGCCATGCACCGCTGACTCATCCACCACCAGCAGCAGCGCCCGCAGCAGCGCTGGCGCCACAGCAGAGCAGCAACCAGCATCCCCAGCTGCCGCATTCCCCAGGATGCCCCACAGCAGCAGCTTCATCTCATGGTCGGCATCTTCGCTTGTGAGGGCGCCAGCTGGGACGAGTTGGCTGTTGGGCTGTAGCTCTGGGGTGGTGGCAGCTGCCAGGGCAGCTTGCAGGAAACTGGCGCTGGCAAAGGCTGGGCAGCAGCAAGGGATGCCGCTGAGGTGCTGCAGCACTGCCAGCACATCATTGCGCTGCTCCTTGGCCTGCAACATGGACACAAAAAACCCTAAGCATGATACTATGATTGCAGTACATACTGCACTCAACCACGAGTAAGAACCAATCAAGACACAATGTGAAGCTCATAGACCCTAAAGATTGCACATTGCTGAAGGTGCAGCCCTGCGCATGTGCGTCTGTGGTGGGATTGGGATGCTGCTGCCATCGTCAAGCCTTTCAGCATGAAATGCAGGTGCATGCAGCAGAGTGTGAGGGCGCCTGTCACCACCTTTCCTGCAGGGATGTCATGACAGCCACATGCGTGCAAACACTTATCCAGCAAACGCAGCATTACCTGCTTGCTGCTAGTGACCTGCAGCTGCTGCTTGAAGAAGCAGCCCAGCACCTCCACCAGCTCAGCAGCAGCTGCATTGCACCTAGGCGCAGCTGCTGCACAGTCCTCGCCTGCCGTGTGTGTGCTGTCTGGTTGGCTGCCACTGGCAGCTGCTGCTGTTGTGCCTGTTTGCTGCAAGTCAACAGGTGGCATACTGGTTGTTGGCCTGCTGTTGGTGCAGCTGGGACTACATGACTGCCGTACCCAGATGTCAGCCGGAGCTGCTGCTGTGGCTGCCAGCTGCCATGGCGGCTCATCTGAAGAGCCCTGCACCTGGCGCTGCTGCTCTATCTGCTGCATCAGCTGCTGTGTCTGAGGAACACTGCTTGCTGCTGCTGCTGACATTGCCTGCTGAGCTGTACCTGGTGCCAGCTCCAGCATGTTCCAGAGCAGCTCAATAATCTGCATGCAAGCATGAAGGAAAGATGAGTCATATAAGCATTGTTGGGTGGGGGTCGCTAATCAGGACAGCATTGATATTAACTCTGAAGGCTGTGTGCCTGGTAACAGCCTATACAGTGGCACGTTGTTCTACCACAGCAGCTGCTGGACAGTGCTTTGTATGCAGGCTGCCTACGGATGCACCTACCCGGTTCACCAGCTTCCCTGTGTGCCCAATGCTGCTCGCCATCAGCATCTGCAGCAGCCTAACGAGCAGTGGGATGAGGCCATGCTGCAGCAGCTGCTCGCTCAGTTCTGCTGAATAGGAGAAGTTGGCCAAGGCGGTAAGCAGTGCAGCGGTGAGGCTGCCCTCTGCGATGCACTGCGCCTGGCTGCCGCTGACTGGCCTACTGCTGGACGCGCTTGCAGTATTTCTGCTTGTAGTGTCGCCAGTGCTGCTGCTGATGCTGGTACCTAACTGTGTGAGCACTGATTCCAGCAGGGCGCATACTGCTGGAGCTACGTTGCTTTTGTGAAGCAAGCTGTGGCAGTGGAAAGCAGCGAGAAGTAGCATTAATGAGCAGCCGCTCAGAGCGTATTTTATTGGCCTTATGCAGCATCACAGTGTGTGTATTCAATATACATGCGGCATTTGTCAGTTTGTCTTGATGACATGCTGCTTGCTGCTACTGCTGCAGACAGATCCACGGCTCTGATTGTGATATTCGTATCCAGCACACCTCTGATGCGTGTGGTATACGCGCCGGGCAGATTGCAAGTCTGCTGCTGCTGTTGGACCGGCCTCCAGCACTTCTGACAGATCTGGGCGGTTGTTGTATGCTGATGAGAAGTCTGCCAGCATCTGTGTGCAGACAAGCAAGATTCCACGGATGTTGTTGCTGTTGACCGCTTGGTGAATGCAAATGCTGACAAGCATGATTGCAGGAAGACGCGTGTAACTCTGTCATATCTTGCTGCCGCTGACTAGTACTGTATATTTGAAGGATAGCCGTCATCTGCTGTGCAGCACAGTAGCACCAAAGCAAGCTGTTGCTGGTGATGAGCACGCACCTCTGCTGTGCACTCCTGCAGCTGCTGTGGCATGCCTGGCCGCAGCACTGCAGTGAGGGTGAGCAGCAGCCCACCAATGATACCCGCAAGCTTGAGCTCATCTGCTGAGCTGTGCTTGCTGTAGGGCTTGGCCAGTGTCCTGCAAGCAACCAAAAGCCGCGCAGACACATCCAGACCTATGCGATTGCCAGCCGGCCTCTGCCACTACCAGGCAAGATGCCATTTCCCAACAATTCAATAGTTTGCTTACACTCTCCAATTCAAATAACACCCGGATATGGGATGCTGTACATGCTAACCTCCAATAGAGCAGCAGGACTATTTGCAATGAAGGCACAGGCTCATGAGGCAAAACAGCGTAATTTGCAAGACCTGCTGAGTGTAGAGTGATGATGCATGTCAGGCAAAAGCGGGTTTTGGACGCCTCCATGTCACAGATACAGTAGGGTATCTCCTTTTTACCTCACAAGGCTGCATGCTGGATTCACAAACTGAGCAGCGCCGCTGCTTATGAGCTGCAATGTCACTTCCAGCACCTGGGTTACAGCTGGAAGATCCCTCAGGGCAAATCCAGCACTATTATGTTTGCAGAGCGTGAAGATGGCTGCAACATGGCGCCCATGCAGCTGCTCCTCTGCATGTTGTGACAGGAACAGCCTGACAGTCTTGTCCAGTTCATTGGACGCCATGTATGGCTACAATTGCACTCTGTCACATATGATATGACGAAAGTTTGATGTTCAAGAGGTCTCAATCACCGAATCAAGCGTAGGAGCACGGGGCACTCAACTGCAAGGATATCAAGGGCGGATTGTACCGCAATGTCGCCCGCAGCGTGCCTGAAAACGTCGACTATGAGTTCTTCAAACATTGAGTAGGTAACATTTGAGTGAAAGCATGACGCGCGTTGAAGTAACAAGCCCGTGATGTTGACCGTCAGACAGTGGACCGTCGGTTTCCCACAGAGATGCCGCACCTTATGCACGCAACTCACGCTGATGATATTATAACCTTAGTTTAGTCATACTAGCATAGCAAGCACTCATCGTACAGCCGAGGCGTTGCAGGCTTCCTGCTGTGCTTCGGCCGTTTGTGTATGCAAGGGCACGTTAGCAGGCAAAACATATCCACAGTAGATGAACTAGCTGTTAGAACGTATGCTGCGTGTGCAAGAGACAGAATCCACGGTCGTACGTTCATGAGGGACCACTGTTCTCAGCGTGCAACCGACACCAAAAGCCAGCGAGCACAGCAGCAGACGGTGCTGCATTAAACTGGATACCAGCAACAAAACAAGTTAACGAGCTGCTGACGGCGTATGGGTGTGAACAACCTGGTCAGGTGCATCAGGTGGGTAACCCGGATCACCTATCCTTCTTTGGACTGTCTAGCCGACCCATGACGCTGAGACTTCCGTGCCCATCATCTTGCAGGCATGCGACAGCAGCAGCAGCAATTGCTCGCTGACGGACTACCTGCTGAGGCGCCAATCCAGCAACCATCCAGCACCCCAACTGAGGTGCAACCACTGCCACTCGGTGTGCTGCCCCCACCACTAAACTTAGGCTACCAGAACATCATGCCAGCAGCCTTCAACCAAGAAGTGGCTTCAGGTCTGGGCCAACAGCTGGCCTGGGACAATGCAGGTCAGCAGTACGTTTCAGTGAATGTCACAGTGAACATCCCACCTGGCTACCAGCAACAGCAGCAGCAGCAGCAAGGGCAGATGCAGGTGCTAGCGCAGCCTGCGCATCCTTCGGTGCTACAGCAGTGGCATGTCAGCAGTCCTCTGCCAGAGCAGCAGTCGCTCATGCTGCAGCCACAGCAGGTACAGCACAGCCCCATTGCACAGCCAGGGCTGACCTGGACACACCTGGAGCAACGACCTGATCAGATTCCATTCTGGCAGTCGCCACAGACCATTGCAGGAAGTGCGGTAGCAGGCGGTGCTGTGGTAGCAGCAGCTGCTCCAAACGTGCAGCATGTGCAGCTGCAGCAGGGTACGCTGGTGGCAGCACAGCAACAGCAGCTCACAGGTGTCCTGCAGCTGCAGCCACAGATGCAGACGCAGGTGCTGCAGTATGTCCCGCAGCAACAGCAGCAGCTGCAGGAGGTCCCTGCATATGCACTCATCCTGCTGCCCCTTGGAACCTCAGTGATAGACCCTCAGCAGCAACAGCAACAGCAGCAGCAGCTACAGCTGCAGCATGTGATGGTCCCACAGGAGCTGCTTGCTCAAACAGCAGCAGCTGGCCTGCAGGCTGCACCAGCAGCAGCCCACCGCAAGACCCGCAGGGGGCCCAACAGAGGACGCAGCAAGCAGAAGAAGGCTGAACAGCAGGCAGCAGCAGAAGCCCAGGACGCTGCAGCACAGCCTGGCGGCTTGCAGGAAAGTCAAACACAGCAGCAGCTGAAGCCGGTGCGTGTTGCATCTGCGTCCTCGTCATCAGGAGCCACAGCAGATTACAACAGCTACTCAGGGTCTGGGGTTTCAGAGAGCCAGGGAGGCAGTGCTGACTCAGGCGTGTCTGCAGGAGAAGCAGGCATTGGGTCACCAGACCAGAAGCGGGCGCGCAGGCGTGGTAGGCGGGGCAAGAAGGGCAGCCATGACTCGCAGGATAGCCAGCCAGAGCAAGGTGAGGGTCAGGCCCTCACAGAGCCATTGCTGCCTGGAGAAACAGCAGCAACAGCTGTGGACGCGGCTGCTGCTGCTACTGGTAGTGATGGTGTTGGCGGTGCATCAAGCAGCGCAGGCAAGGCTGGTCCATCCTCAGCAGCAGCAGCAGCGGGGCAGGCAGATGCAGCGCAGCAGCAGCCTAAGCGCACGAGTGGGCTATCACACAGGCAGCGCTACAGACGCAAGCAGTGGGAGCTGCACAGAGCTATGGAGCAGCAGCGCGCAGAAGCAGAAGCCCAGGCACAGCTGCAGGCACAGCAGTTGATGATGTTGCAGGGCCAGGGTCGTGTGCAAGTGTTGGCAACGCTGCAGCAGATGCCTGCAATGTGGCAGGAGCTGCAGGGTAGCCAGCTAGCTGCTGCAGCTGCGCAGCTGGCTGCTGCACAGCAGCAGCAAGGGTCGCCTATGGCGCCAGCATCATCAGCTGGGTTGATGACGGCAGGTCAGCTGCTAGGGTCACCTATTGCAGCAGGATTGCCAACGATGGCTGCTGCTGCAATGCCTGCTGAGGCTCAACGTGCACAGCTGCTGGCTGCTGCAGCTGCTGCTGCAGGGGTGCATCAAGATAGCGCAGCGCTTGCAGCAGCTTCTGCTCAGCAGCTGCAGGTGACAGGGGTGAATTCTGTTGCTGCACCGCTGGCAGCAGGTGTAGCAGCTGATGCTGGTCAGGCAGCAGGGCCTAGCTGGGCGTCTGGCAGCCAGCAGCAGCAGCAGCTTGAGGGGCAAGCAGCTGAAGGTGCTGCTCACGTTGAACAAAACTTGGATGAATGGCTGTCAAAGCTGCTGGAGCTGTGAAGAATCCAGGAAGAAATACCGCGCAAAGAAGATGAAACATGCCAGCCAGGTGTTGTTGACAGGTGGCCAATGCACCATGTCACGTGCCTAGCAGTTGGCGCAGCAGACCACATGCTCGATTGCATGCAGAGATCTGCCGTCGTTATGCATACATAGCATGTGCTGCTGCCGCTGCCGTTATTGCAGCAGAGCGCGCTTGTGCCGTTATTGCTTGTCCTGCAGGATGTCTGCATATGTGACACAGCAGAGCAAGTGTTGGATGCTACAGCTCCGACGTGTTCCTGACTCTTGTCTCTGCATCAACTCATGCATGTCCAGCACTGCTGTCCAGTATCAGGAAGTTGCTTGGTTATAGCAGGCAGCGACAGGTGCTCGTGTTATTACCAGCGCAGGCAAACCTACGAGGTTCCTGTTTGGTGGTTTGTTTGGGTAATCCACACTGTTCTCATTTTGTTGGTGAGTACTGCTGACATACTGTTTGATCGATCCTTCTTAGTCATAGCAGGCAATCAATATAGTTTAGACTTAGATCATTGGATTTGTGCTTGCCTGACTTGCATTCAGTCGCTGACAGCATGTGCTGTTACTTTTACTGGATGCATTTATAATCTCTGGCCGTGCTGCGGCGCGCTTGTCAGACCACCGCATGCCTTGGCTGCAGTTTCACATGCAAAACCAATGTTAGGCCGATGCAGTGCATGCCTATGCACACCCTTGCATTTGCTGGTGTCCATGTCGTGCTGTTGTTGTTCACATTCCCCATGCTGCTTGCTTGCTTGTGGTCAGAGGTTGAGGCTGGAAGCGTTCTGCTGTCACAAATACTGTGGCCATTTAGTTACATAGTTGTTCAAGGTTGCTGCTTACATTCTGAGGGAGCGCACTCGGCGGCCTTGCACCTAGAGGCATATTTAGTATATCGTGGTGTGAGTCATGTATGCCTGTGAGCGCAGCCCCTTGTTGCTGTGGGGCGCACCTGCTGCTATATTTAGTTTCTGTGACTGGCTGTGGTGTGTGCAGATGGAGTTTACCTGCGGCGACGGTGGAAAGCCAAAAACATCAAGATCACATTTGGTTGTGCCACAGGCGAAGCGGATTTGATTGAGCCCATTCACTACGTTTGATACAATATGTACGACAAATTTATGACTTTCATTACCAGTTTTATCACCTATACATGACATTTTATCTATTGACCCTGACTTGACTTGCATAGACTGTATCTACAGATGCAGTATGACATAGTGCAGTGCAGCCAGACGCGCAGCGCACTTGTGCTTCTTGTTGTGCTTGGCTTCAGCCATCCGCTGATGTGTAGAGTCGCCAACAGCATATCAAAGTGCACCAGCGTGCATGCTGCGTCTGCCTCACTGCATGACCCCTGCAGGTGTTGCGGCCATGTGTGGCGCACGGCTGCTGTGTATGTTGATTTTATTACTCTTTTATGACTCTGACCATGTGGAGACGTGAGGGCTTACGCACTTTGCAGTGCTGCTGATGCTTGACCAGGCGTTACAGGTGCGGTGAGCCAGCAGAAGCGTAACAAGCTTGCTTGTGGTGGGCCAGCTCAGCGCTTGAGCTGGTCGATCTCTTGCAGGATGGGACCAGTGCATGAGGATGCCAAGGTCTGGGCTGTTTGACCTTGTTGACTTTGACTACACGTTGACTGCATTGTTGACTGTTGTTGACTGCTTTACTATACACCTTTATATCAAGGGGCTGATGACCGTTGCGTGTTGAGCGGAGGCTCCACCAATGTCAGGTCCGTCCTTGTTGTGCATGTCACTTTGTGGCGTTCAGGCGGAAGCCCATGATCAGCTGCAGTTGCGCTGTCAGTTGCTGCAGTGCGAGCATGCAACATGAGTGCCCTGTCTTTGACATATGACAAATGACGTGGCTACATACCTTAACTTATGGTAGCTACCAGAGCACGGTTATCATGATACAATAATTGTAACGGGCTTGTTACGGGACTTGCCAGCTGAAATAGACAGCAACCACCTGCAGTTGCTGCCAACTCGCTTGGCTGCTGGCTGACAGGGCCTGGTGACTGGCGTTGCCACGCCGGCAAGGTAGCTCTAACATGAACCACTACAATCACACTTGGTATACGCCCTGTAATGGTGCCGTTCCGGTCCCGGGTAGCCTATGCACACCACGCACTGCCCAGTCAACATCAGTGTCCAAGGCTTGGACAGCAGCCAGCTTTGACTGTTCGCATGCCAGCCATTGGATCCAAATACAATCACACAGACAAAAGAAATAATTTTAGTTGGCAATTCGAGTTCGCGACGCGCAATTGCCCCGAGGGTATGGAGGAATTGGTCACAACAGCCCATGACATCGTGCTCAAAAGGCGGGGGTCGCCCAGCGTCTAGACATTACATGCAGAACCGTGCATGCCTGCATGTGCTTCGTTTGCATCATCTTTCAAGGCTGCTCCGGCACAGCTGTACAAGTCTCGACACAATCTGATCAGGGCAGCTTTAGGCCCAGAGACCGGCCCATCATAGCCTAATCATCGTTCAAGCAGCTTTGATGGGAGGTGTGTGCTGACGTTGCAGCAGGAAAGGCCTTGCCAGCTGCAGATAGGCTCGAAGAAGCAGTTGACGCAGCTGAGCGTCTTTCGCACACGATACGCCTTGATAAAACGCTTATTTAGCATCAATCGTTCACTTTTCATCTGGTTTCTGCTGCGTGCAGCCTTATTCAGCTGCTGCAGGCCTGTCAAGGCACCCGCGTCTGCTACCCAGCCACTGCTGTCTTCTGCGCCAGAAGCCACGCCTGCAGCACCCTACGCTGCACCAGCCCAGGATGCAGTCCCCACGAAGAGCTGCTGTGCGGCGGAGAAGCCAGCAGCAGTTCAGGAGACAGTCGAGGCAGCAGCAGCAGATGTACCCACTATCCCGCCACCTGAGCCTGCAGCTCCAGCTGCCCCAGCAGCTGACAAAGCTCCTGCAGCAGAAGCTGATGCAGCTGCAGGTACCCCGGCAGCAGACCCCCAGCAGGTGCTGATCACCCTTGCTGACTCACAGCCAGCGCAGGCCCCAGCGCCAGCAGCTGTGCTGCCTGCAGCACCAGCAGTGGAGGCAGAAGCAGCGCCCGCTGCTCCTGCAGCTGTGGAAGCTGCACCTGCACCAGTGGTTGAGGCACCCCCAGCAGTAGAGCCTGCTGCGCCCTTGCAGGAGGCCCCTGAGGAGGCGCCAGCACCACCAGCAGCAGCAGAGGAGGTGCAGGAGGCTGCTGCAGTGCAGCCAGCAGCTGCTGAGGAGCCACCAGCTGCAGCAGAGCCAGCAGCAGCAGGGGACACAGTAGCGGCTGCAGCAGCTGCAGCCAGTGCTGCTGGCCGTGGTGGGGGCAGGCGTGGTGGAGGTGGTAACAGGGGTGGCGGTGGTGGTGGCAACAGGGGCGGTGGTGGTGGTGGTGGCAACAGGGGTGGCGGTGGTAGGGGAGGTGGCCGCAGGGGAAAGGGCAGGAAGTAGAGCGCTAATGTGCGCGTGCTGGTGCAGAATCCTGCAGGGCAATAGGCACGTAGCACAACAGCAGGCGTGCAGTGTGTGGCACGTGTCTGTTGTCTTGCAGGATTCCTGCTCTGAAAGTAGCGCCCTGCTGCATGTTGTGGCAGTAGCTTCTGGAGGGAGTGGGATATGTGTGGCCCACTCTTTTGTATGTGATGTGGGCAGCTTAACAGCATGTAGGTTATCCGAGCACTTTGCGCTGCAGGCAGTTTGAAACTCAGGTAGCTGCCTGGTGTGCTGCTGATGGTCACTGTATGTTTGGGTGTGTGTGCATGCTGTGCTGCTGTGATTTACCATTTATGTCGGTTACCAACTGCCTTGCTGGGGTCAGGGCAGCAGCCTGTAGGCCTACTGCAGCAGCCAGCACACGCGCGGTGCTTGTGCGTGCTGGCTTTTTCTGCATGTTCCTCAGGTGCCCGTGCTGTGAGCAGTGCCTTGTCAGTACAGGCCTACCACTGCTGTGACTGCGCGATTGCTGACTGGTTACTGTGTTGTGTGGGGAATGGTAGCAGGCAGGAAGAATATGTCAGCAGGATTCACTTGTGTATTTTCTTATTGGCTGCGGCTGAGGCTGCGTAGCAGTTTTACTGGTCGTAGCTTTGTAGTGTTTTACTGCTAGCAGGACTTGCTCACTGCCTTCTTGCACTTAGCCTATTGTTTACAGATGACGCTGTGCAGCTGGTCTTTTGTATCCAGTTGCTGACAGTATTGCTCTTGCTGACAGTATTGCTTGGACTAAACCGTGCGGTACTGTGAGCATGTAGACGTTACACTGCCTGTGCGGGACTGACAATAGACTTGTGTTGCTGAATGCTTGTGTGGTTTGTATTGTTTGTGTGTGTGTGTCTTGATATATGGGCCTGTGTCTCCTGTGTCTGTGCTGGTACTTGTGTGCTGGGACTGCGGTGGACTGTGTGTATGTGTGTGCTGCTACGTATGGTACTGCTTACATGCTATGTACAGCCTCGTTGTAGCCTGCTGAGCAGCTGTAATCGTCCCTAGCGGTGTGCAGCAGCGCTTAGCCATGATGCTATGGCCATTTTGTTGCCATGCACGATGGTCGGGCCGCAAGTGCTCAACTCGAGTGTGGCTTTTGGAATGTCTGGCAGGTTGGCAGCACTCCCTGCATCCTCCTGCGAGCTGTGGTGTCACCGTTGCTACATCAACAGCAGCTGGGTGGCACCCCCTCAACGTATGTTGCGTGCATTGTGTTCTCTCCTGGTGTGCTGTTCTGGGAGTCTGTCCAGGTGCATGCGCTGGCATGACCAACGGAGCAACAGCTGTGGCGCGTGCATTTGTGCATCTCCTCTTTTCGCAGAGTTTTCCTGCAAGGAGCTACTACACCTGTGCACATCATTCACTACTGCACATGATGTGTGATGCAGGCTCATGCATGAGTTAGCTTTGCAAGGTGGCAGGACTTCCCAACAACCTGTGGGATGCATTGGTTCTGCATGTTGTGTGTCTCAGGCAGGTGCTGCTTGGGAGCATCACACAGCGCTCAGGGTGCAATCGTTCACTACTCACACTTCAGCCAATGGAGTGCTGCAGGTCGCATGCACGCCAGGATTGCGGGGATACTATATAACTGTTGCTGTGCGCGAGTGCATCACCAGCAAGTGCATGGCCAGCTGTTGCCATGCCCTATGCCATGAACGTGCTGCCAAGTGTGGCAGCGTGTTGCTTTGGTGTGGGGTTGTCAAGTGCCACATGCCACTTGTGCACTTCACCTACTACTGCACATGTGGTACACATGATGCGGGTCCATGCACGATGCACAAGATCTGTCCACATGTGGGAGTCATTGCGCATCAGTGCATGAAGCATTGTCCGGCAGTTGGCCTTGCAGAATAGGCCTTTTGAACAACCAGCAGGCTTGCAGCAGCAGTACTTCTGGGAACTTGCTGGTTACGCACTGCTGTGCTGAATGATGGGGCTGTGCTGTAGTGCTGCTGTTCTGCCTCTGCTTCAAAGTCTTGCACGTCAACGACTACTCACACCGTGCGGATCAGTGTCACCCGCGGTGATGCAGGCGCATACATACATACAATAATATGGCACCCAGGCAGTGTGGTTGAGGACGCTGGTGTGTACGCGAGGCACCTGCCTCTGCAGAATGCTGCACCTTGTGTGATGGCGCTTAGCGTGCTTGGCAAGTGACTTGTGTGGACGCAGCTGCGTTACCAATGGTAAAGTTCATGTTCAGCACTCAGCGTACGATGTAACACACTGCTACGTCATGTGGAGCTCATGTGGAGCAAACAGTAGAGTTGCAAGGCTGGATGGCTGCTGACAGGAGGTGTGCGCGCAAGTAGCGGCCCGCTGCGCTTATCAAAATCGCCAGTGACAAGCTAGAACCATGCAAATATTGCAATTCCGAACTTGCTCAATGTCCCATGCCACGCCTCATCTGCGACAGCAACTGCTTTACGCCCTACAGCCAAAAGCAGACATTTCATCATCATCATCATCATCATCATCATCATCATCATCATCATCATCATCATCATCAAATTACCAGATCATAGCATCAACGTCGCGCCGATGATCGGCCCCGCGCCTCCCCGGGGAGGAAGAAAGCAGACCTTTATCCCACCCACGTCACATCTGTGTCCAATCCTCCTCTTCCCCACTTCCCTGCTCCCTTGCAGCTGCCGCCCCCTGTCCTTCCTCTCCCTCATCATCATCAGAATCTATCAGCGTCATTGCTGCAGCCTGTCGGTGCAACTCAGCAAGCCCAGTCAGCTCCTCTAGCAGCGAAGGCTGAGTCATCACCTGCTGCACAAAACCCCAACCCTGAGACCTGTACTGCTGCAGTACAACTGGCGAGCAGGCAGTACATTGACTGAATGCCTGACCCACCATGCACGTCTGACCAAAGCCAAACATCTGCCCACGAATCATGTGCGGTACGGGACCCAGTGCACCGTCCAACCCACTGCTGCTGCTGCCAGCAGGTGCTGGAGCATGGCCATGCAGCGGATGCTGCATCACTGCTGCCATTAGTTCAACGGCTAGAGCTCCAGCAATGGGCGCTAAGCCTGGCCGCGCCACTGTGCACTGCTGGTCAAGCGTTCTGTCTATCGTAGAGTTCAGCGGCGCCACTACATCATTGCAGAAGTAACAGCCCAACTGCGCGTGGTCACCAGCTGCTGCACCACTGCTGCTGCTGCTGCCGGCTTCAGCACCTGCACCAGCAGCTGCAGACTCCATAGGTAGGCCATGCCGCATGACTACAAAGTTGTCAAAGCCAAGAGCAGCAGTGATTGCCACCTTGCCTGCTGCTGCTGCCAGCAGCGTGGGCAGCCAGCGGCTCTCGCGCGTGTCAGTTAACAGAAAAATGACGTCATGACGGTCAACCAGCTGCGCCAGTTGCTCAGCGTCCTGCAGGGGAGGCGCCAGCAGAGAGATGGCGCAGCAGCAACATATGACAAGGTTAGGACGGCCAGCAAGGCTGTGTGCGGTGAATTATACTGTGATAACCAGCAAATGCTATTACATCCACTTTGACACCATGGTCCCGCGATGTTTGAAATGCCAGGTAAGCGCATGCTTTGAAGTGGCATGAATTCACCTGCAGCATCTGTCCAAGGCATCACCGTTGCAACTGCGCAATGTGAACACGGACGCCGGCAAAACAAGTATTTGTTGCCGCCCACCTGCTGCATCTGCTGCTCCTGCTGTGTGTTTGCTGGGGGGTGGCCAGGCATGGGAATGCTCAGCGCAACACCTGCCGCCGCCACCGATGGGAAGATGGCGCGTAACGCATCTGCTGCTCCCTGCGCTTTGGGCTTGCCACCTACACACCAATCACAGACAACGGCACAATGACATGAAGTGACGCAGCCTGCGTTTTGAGGACTCGAGCAACTTGAGTTCTGTGTCTGCTGAAGTCTGCACGTTGGGCTTTCCACCTGTTTTATCTGATCTGTTCTGAAGAAGCAACCTACCCAGAACCCAACAGACAGCAAACTGGGCAGACTCTGCACTATGTGTCGTGAACTTTGACAAACTATGCTCGCCGCTGGGATGAAATAGAGGATAGAGAACTGCTGCGGCAGAGTCAGCCAGTACTACCTTGGCGAAATCAGGGGATTGTCTGCTGCATGACGGCTGCGCAGCAACATAACACAAACAGTGCAACAACACCAAGCCCACATATGAACTACCCAGCAGCAGCACAAGCGCAACGCAGACACCTCAAGCCACTACAAGTCCCTAAAATATCTCTTGCGCACCTTCCAAGCAGTCCTCGAAGGTGAACAGGCTCTGCCGCACAGGGTTGCTGAATGACACACGCGACGAGTCCAGCAGCGTAATGTGACGCACGCCCCACGCTTGCAGCGTGCGCGCAACAGCACAGCCCAACGTGCCAGCACCTGCAAAGGATTGCAGAGATAGGTGGAGGAAGTACATGGCAGGTTTTGTGTAAAGAGGTTGTGTGTGAATCTGAGCGCTGTTGGTGCGTCACTATGCACAGTTTCCTGAAGCAAGCACGCCACAAGTCATCACGCAGCTGGGGGTGCAGCTCAACATGCCAGCACCTGCGCAGGGTTGCAGAGATAGGTGGAGGAAAGACAGCCACACGGCGGTACTTGAAGGTACTGTCTGAAGTTGGGCGCTGCTGGTGCACCACTATGCTCAGTGTGGCAGCCGTGTTGTAAGTGTTGCAAGTTCAGCCATAGCCTCAGGACCCACCCTGAGTGAGTGCAACAGTGTAGTAAGCCTGGCGCTGCTCGCCAGCTCATCGCAAGCGCAACACAACCATTTCCTTGACCACCACAACAGTGCCCCTTAGCACCTTACGGCCACTCTCCTAGCAGCAGGCATCATGTTGCGGACATGCTGGCTACCTTGAGGCCTGGCGCTGCTAGCCGCCTTATCAGAAGAGCAACACAACATTTCCATGACCGCCAACAGCACCCCTATGATTCAAGGGCCTTACACCACTCACCCAGCAGCAGGTAGTGTCCTGCAGCCATGCTGGCGATGTCAAGGCCTGGCGCTGCCCGCCACCGCATCAGCTTCAATCAAAACCGCCCAGGCAAGTTCTTCATTACTAGTTGCTTTCATTGCCCAGCCACAAGCGGTTGGACCAGGACTTGAACCTGAGTCTCCAGCAAACAAAGCTGGTGTAGTAATTATGTTTTCCCAACCTTTACACCACTCACCAAGCAGCAGGCAGCGTGTTGCAGCCATGCTGGCGATGTCGAGGCCTGGCGCTGCCCGCCACCGCATCAGCTTCAAGTTGAGGTCCACAGCCTGCTCAGCCAGCTGCACGGGGCTCATCAGGGAGCTCACATCAACCCGTCTGCAGACAAGAACAGAATAGATATGGGTGGGCAAAACAATCGGCTTCAGGT
Organism: Tetradesmus lagerheimii; assembly: GCA_902809745.2. NCBI lineage: Eukaryota > Viridiplantae > Chlorophyta > Chlorophyceae > Sphaeropleales > Scenedesmaceae > Tetradesmus > Tetradesmus lagerheimii. The sequence goes on along the minus strand of CADDIJ020001651.1, from coordinate 20,048 downwards.
TGAGGTCCACAGCCTGCTCTGCCAGCTGCACAGGGCTCATCAGGGAGCTGACGTCAAACCGTCTGCATCATCATCATCATGTTACCCATTAAGCCATAGCATCAACGCCATCGGCCCCGCGCCCCTCAGGAGCGGAAGAAAGAGGGAGCACTGCTCCATTGTGTTTGCAAATATTACGCACATCCCAAGCTTGGACAAGATACTCAGCAATGCTCCTAGATATCACTCGGCACACCCCCCTACTACCCCAAATATCATCAGAAACAAAACGCAACAACTTGGTGGATGCATCAGTCAACGACAACACATTGCGCAATTTTTCAGCGCCGCCAGCAACATCACGCAAAACAGACCGAATTTCATCAAGCATAGTATCCCTCTGAGCAGAAGTAGCGGGACAATCAAACATCAGATGTGACAAAGACTCAACACCCTGACCACAAGCAGGACATGCTGTGTTAGAATCAGCTCTGCTGCCGCCATAACGACTGGTACGCTCATGCACGCAAAGACAGCCCATTCGAACACGCATCAGCAACTCAATACCACGCGTTGGCGCACCAGAACACAAAAGGGCCTAGCCCTTTTAAAACGCATGGCATCAGCATGTGTAGGGTGCACATGCGTGATGTAACGGCTCAAAGTAGAGTGCTGCAGTGATTCACAAACAATTCTGTCTGCATGCAGCTTCCTGACCTGACGGTTGATGTGATTCTTGCACGCATTAGCTCGATCAGCCGCCGCCTCAACATCCACACCATACTTGCAAAGCAAACTCTGCACATACTTATGCCAAGGTGTCACCGCAACAGCACCACTAGGGCGCTTCCACTCAGCTGAAAACACCTGATGTGGCAACCGAGAGTTCTGCATACGCTGAACCCTAAAGTAATACTCCATCGCCCTCTGATGAAGCCACATGTGCAATGGCTTCACACCCCATTCAGCCAGAACAAGTGAAGTGCAAGGGCGCTCCTTGCCACAACGCATTGAGCACTTGATGATGTCAGTCTGCACTTTGTCAATCTGTTGCAGTTGCCTTGCAGTTGACGGAAACCAGACCTCGCTGCCATATTCAACAATCGGGCGAACGCATGTAAGCAGAATGATACGCTTTACTTCCACGCAAACCGTCTGCATATGAGAACAGAACGTATTGAGTGGGTGATGAATCAGCTGCAGGTTCAAGTCGGCTGACGTCAACGCGCCTGTCACAAGTGTTACAACAAAAAAGTCAAAGAAAGAGCCGGGCACTTGTTATGCGAGTTGGCCCTGCCAAGTTATGCTGTTGGTCCTGCCAAATACGTTGCAGAACTACTTGTTGCATTATTCGAGCTTTTTATACAACATTGTTATAACAATGTTACATCATGCTCACCTCGGCAGCAGCTTGCCAGCTGCATCTGCCTCCCAGCCAACAGCTTGGGGCGCGTCACCACCAGCTAACAGCCAGCTGGAAGGAAGCTCAGGCAAATCCACCTGCAGCACAGCAGTATAGGAAAAAAACACATTGCAACGTGTAGGCGTCAATATTCATCTCCATGGGATGCGTTCAACGAGGCCAGCTGGTAGACAGCTCAGGCAGATGTAGTTGGTCCAGGAGGATAACAATGCCAGTATGTCAACCGCACCATTGCACCCAACAACCAGTCAGATGCTGCATGCCGAGCACACGTGTATATTGAAGTATGTATGCGGTGTGCTACCACACTCTTCACATGAGCCGGCAACATGCATTAACTCTGGCACACATGCATAATGCAGCGTACTGCTTGATGGCGTGACAATGCGAATGTATACTGCATGCTGCATACTGTATGCGCCATCACCGCCGCTGAATGCACACAAAACACATCCATGTAACTAGCTGCAACAACCACACCACCATGCAAGCCTCACCTGAAGCGCGTAGCTGCGTTCTGCTGCTGCCCTTCCTGCGCTGCTGTCCCTCACACACAGCACGCGCAGCTGCCGCACCCTCCACCGCGCAGCAGCCAGCAGCAGCACATTCCTCAGGGGCCAACCGGGGGTCAATGGCAGGTGGCAGGGGTCAAACATAACAAGTAACAGCTCGCCATCACCCTGCTGCTGCTGTACTTCAGGCCCTGCTGCTGCTGCTGACGCTGGTTGTTGCTGTTGATGCTCGCTGATCTTCTGCCAGCTTGCCAGCGGTGCAGTTTCAACGCTGTTTTTTGCCCTGTTGATCTGCATTAGGCAGAACATGTCTGGCCCACCACTGCTGCTGCTGCTGCTGTTGCCGTGTGCTGCTACCCTCCACGCATCTGCAGCAGCACAGATTTGCTGCTGCAGCTGCTGCTGGGGGTATGCTGCTGCAAAGGGCTCTGCTGAGTGCTGCTGGAACGGCTGCGGCGGCTTCAGAGCCGGAAAGGCAAACCTGCACACACGCAACAGGAGTGCAAAGATGATACAAGTGGTAAAAATAGGTAAGCAGCACAGGGTGATGAATCATCTTGAAGGGATGGGGCGGTTTCAGCGCTGGGAAGGCAAACCTGCACACCCGCAACAACAGAAGTGCAGAAACAACACAACTGATACTATTGTACACCCATCAAACGATGCACAAAGGTAAGCAGCACAAGGTAATGGATTCAGGGACTGCGGCGGCTTCAACGCTGAGAAGCCAAACCTGCACGCCCCCACAACAGGATGCAAACACATAAGCAGCACAGGGTGGATTGATATGCTGCTGGAAGGGCTGCGGCGGCTTCAGCGCTTTAAAGGCAAACCTACACACCTGCACAAAAGAACTGCAAACACAACAACTGGTATTATTGCACACCCGTCACAGCTTGCGAGCATATAAGCAGAACAGGAAGATTGTTCATGCTGCTGAGCGCTACTGGAAGGGCTGCGGCGGCTTCAGCGCTGGGAAGGCAAACCTGTACACACACAAAACACGTTGCAGAAGCATACGCAGCACATAACAATATATATGACACAAGCAGCACAGGGTGATGGATGCTGCTGGAAGGGCTGCGGCGGCTTCAGCGCTGGGATCGCATACCTGCACACCAACAGAAGTGAAGACACACAACTGATCCTACTGCCCACCCATCAAAGGTTGCCCACATCTGCTGCAGATAAGGCTTATTAATCATTGTGAAGGGCTGCGTAGTCTTCAGCGCTGGGAAGGCAGCCCTGCACACTCGCAACAACAGAATTGGTTCTACTGCACACCCGTCAAACGTTGCACATAGATCAGCAGCACAGGGTGATGGGTTTTGAGGATTCGGGGCAGGTTCAGCGCTGTCACGGCAGCCCTGCACCGCAACAACAGAAGTGCAAAGTGAAATATTGATAAAAGCGGTACTCAAGTAGAAGGATGGTCTGCCGAAAGGGCTGTGGCGGCTGTAGCAGCTTGCAGGCAGACTGCGGAGCAGGTGATCACCAGAGATGACTATGCATCTGGAGCGAGACGTGCTGGCGTTGTTATACTGCTGCTGCTGCTGCTGCTGGCTGTTGTGTTGCAGCTCTCCAAACAGCAGGTCCTGAATCCTCACAGTCGGTGAAGTTCAAGGCGCTGTTACTCCTCCTTCTGCTGCTGCTGCTGCTGCTCTATAGCACATCTGGTTCAGCAGCTCTGCTTGATCATCATTCGTCAACCACAAAGTGGTGCAGGTCTCCAGATGCCACTGCTGACAGCACTACTTCAACTGCTACTGCCACTGCTGCTGCTGCTTAGTTTGCTTGCTCACCAGTAGTCAAACACAAAGTGCTTCAGGTCCCCATAAGCCAGCATGAGGAACCTGCCCAGCAGCTGCTACTGCTACTGCTACAACTGCTGCTGCTACTGCCGCTGCTGCTGCTGCTGCTGCTTAGTTTGCTTGCTCACCAGTAGTCAAACACACAGTGCTTCAGGTCCCCATAAGCCAGCATGAGGAACCTGCCCAGCAGCTGCTGTTTCTGCAAGCAATCGCCACACGTGCGCATGCGAGACTTTGCTGGCTCACCAGTAGTCAAACTCACCAGTAATCAAACACAAAGTGCTTCAGGTCCCCGTATGCCACTGCTGAAAGCACTTCTGTAAGTGCTACTGCTACCGCCACTCCTGCTGCTGCTGGATTGGCTTGCTCACCATGAGTCAAACACCACTGCTGCTGCTGCTGCTGGATTGGCTGCCTCGCCAGTAGTCAAACACCAAGTCAACCACAGAGGCTTGCTCACCAGTAGTCAAACACAAAGTGCTTCAGGTCCCCGTACGCCAGCATGAGGAACCTGCCCAGCAGCTGTGGCTGCGCCTCTGCAGCGCCACTCAGAATGTCTGCCCAAAGCTGCTTGCCTGCTGCCTGCAGGGCTGCTGGCTTGTCGATGCGGCGCATCGCCTCGAGAGTGTTGCATAGCAGCAGCTGGCCAGGTGCGGCGCCCTGCAGGTGCAGGGAGAGACGGTGGTGGTGCTTGGTGGTGCAGGTGTATGTTACATGCCCAGCGTAGTGATGCGACGCATCCATTCAAGCGTGTTGCATAGCAGCAGCTGGCCGGGCGCTGTGCCCTGCAGGAGCAGGGAGAGAGGGGGTGGTTCAGTGGTGCAGAGGTTGTATGTCACATGCTTGGCTTGTCGATGCGGCGCATCGACTCAAGCGTGTTGGATAACAGCAGCTGGCCGGGTGCTGTGCCCTGCAGGAGCAGGGACAGCAGGGAGAAAAGGGTTGTGTTTGGTGGTGCAGAGATATGTTACACGCCTGGCGTACTGATGTGGCGCATTGACTCAAGCCTGTTGCAAAGCAGCAGCTGCCTGGGTGCTGTGCCCTGCAGGAGCAGAGTAAGAGGGTGGTGTTCAGTGGCGTAGGTGTATGTTACATGCTCGGCTTACTGGTGTGGCGCATTGACTCGAGCGTGTTGCAAAGCAGCAGCTGGCCGGGCACTGCGCCCTGCAGGAGCAGAGAGAAAGGGGGGTATTTGGGTGGTGCAGGTGTATGATTAGGAATGTATGATACATGACCGGCTTACTGATGCAACGTATTGACTTTAGCGTGTCGCACAGCAGCATCTGGCCGGGTGCTGTGCCCTGCAGCAAGAAAGGTTCAGGCCAGCAGCCGACTGTGTGAAGGAGTGTGCAAATGTCTGTACCTGCTTGGCATGCAGCACGATTACTTCAGTTGTTGTGAACAGCAGTCGCTGCAGCAGATAGAGCTGCTGTGCAGCAGACAACAAAGTGGGCAAGCAAATAGCACTCCGTCAGATGCAAGTGCCACCATAACAGAATCGCGTTTCATTTTCTGCGCGCTGCACGGTGACAGGCACCATAGCTGCTGTGTCCTACAGAGAGGCACAAGAAGTGTGAGTGACAACCATCTGTAACAGGCGCCAGCAACAACAGCTGAGAGTGCTGCGCTGCCAGCTGTGTTTAGTACAAACCCACCTGCTGTCCTGTGCCAGCTGTCTGCTCTGCGCCGAACGAGCTGCGGCACACCCCAGATGCTGATACATCAAGCATGTGCACCTATCCACACCTGCCTTGCCAGCAGAGCAGCTGCTCCCCTACAGCGCCGCAACTGCGTTGTTGCAGGCTCACCTGCTGTCCTGATGTGCCAGCTGTGCGTGCTGCGCCAAACGTACTGCCCTGCCACAGCTGTGTGCCCTGCGGCAGGCTTACCTGCTGTCCTGTGCCGCCTGTGTGTTCCGCGCCGAATGAGCTGCGGCGCACCTCAGACGTTGATACATCAAGCATGTGCACCTATCCACACCTGCCTTGCCAGCAGAGCAGCTGCTCCCCTACTTCCCTGCCACAGCTGTGTGCTACAGCTGTGTGCTACAGCTGTGTGCCCTGCGGCAGGCACACCTGCTGTCCTGATGTGCCAGCTGTGTGCTCTGCTCCAAACGAGCTGCGGCGCACCTCCAGCGGGCTGCTGACCTGCTCATGACGTGAAGCACTGACATAGCCTGCGGCAATACCAGCAGCAGCAGCAGCAGCAGCAGCAGCAGCAGCAGCAGCGGCAGCAGCACCACAAGCAGTGCGCAGGATGTAGCGCGCCAATTACTGCATGGGTGGCATCTGCTTCTGGTGCTGCGGTGTTGTGAACGGCAGGGGCTGACATGCAGGATGCATGCAGCTGCTACTGTTCGCCACAGTAATCAAACACTTGGGGCGGCATGCAATTGCTGTGGTGTCCTGATGCGGCCTTGCCTGGAGCAGTAGCAGCAGCAGCACAGCAGTATGTGCAGGTGCATCAGGATCTTGCTGCATAGCTTTCCTGCCTTTGCAACTGCGAGACTGTAGCACAATACGTACCGGTGATGTCAATGGGCGTTTCGGAGAGCTGGTACTCGTCAAGCTTCTTGCTGCCAAGCTCAGACCAGAAGGAAACGTCCACTGAGCTCTGCGCAAAGGCCACAGCGTCAGCATACGCGATCTATTTGTGAAGGTAATAAACCTTGTTACATGTATCGAATCCCGCATATTCATGCACCTGCAGTGGGCAGAACTTCAGTGTTGTTGCCATGGGTCACTGTGTTCAATGTTGCGAGTAGGGACGCATCAAAATATGCGTAGGGTGGCAAGGTGTTTTCAACTTCAACAGACGGTGAAACCATTGCCTTCTGATCTCAAGCTTCTAACCTTGGCAGTGCCAAGCTGTCCCAAACCCTAGACACCTGCACACCTGCAGGACTTCTCTGCGTACTTAATACACATATCAGAGCCAGCCACATTACCGGCTCCGCATCAAGAAGCCGCTGCAGGCCACGCTGCTGCAAGTTGCCCAGCAGATACTGAGACTGTTGCAGATCCTGGTGGCCTCTTTCAAACAAAGGTATGCTTGCAGCCTCCAGGAGAACGCGTTGTGTGCAAATCCACCACTTCGCTGCGCCAATCTTAGAGCAGGCTGCTGCTGCAACGGCGGCACAGCCTGCCCTAGAGAATAGAGCTCCCCTGCCATCTTCATACTCTACATGCACCATTACACTATGCGTTCTGCTCCACCAGCAAACATTACTACGTTATAACACCAGCTTCAGGTCAGATCAATGGTATCATCCTGCTGCTGCTGCTGCTCAGCCTGTGCCTCTATGCGTTTTTGCTCCACCAGCAAACACCAGCTTCAGGTCAGGTCAATGGTGTCAACCTGCTGCTGCTGCTGCTCAGCCTGCGCCAGCGCTCCTTTGATCTCCTTGTACTCTGCATACATGGCGACCCACTGAGCCTGCTTCTCAGCTGGCAGCCGCTGCCCCTGCTGCCGCAGCTGCTCTTCAAGCTGGTCACCCGCCTGCAGCGCCTTTTTGAGCACATGCTTGCGCTGCTTCAGCTGCGCTAGGGTTGGCACACGGCCGTCTAGGGTCTTGACACCAGGCGGGGCTGGCCTGTCTGCTGCTGCTGCTGCTTGCGGAGCGCTGCTGTTGATGCTGCTGCCGTGCTGCGCGTCTTGGTGGTGCCTGCTGCTACTACCACTGCTGCTACTGCTCTCCTGCTTCTGAACCTGCTGCTGCTGCTGCTGCGGTGGTGGTGGTGGCGGAGGTGGCGGCTGCTGCTGCCGCTGCTCCTGTCTCTGGGCCGGTGGAGGCGGTGGGGGTGGCGGCGGGTAGTGCTGCTGCTGCTGCTGCTGGGAAGGCCTAGGTGGTGGTGGTGGTGGTGGCATCCTCTGCTGCCCCTGCTGCTGCCACTGGCCATTGACAGGAGGCAAAGAGTAGCCGGCTGCACATGCGCTGCCTTCATTCCTGCTGCCACCTGCCCCTGACGGCACCCAAACCTGCTGCTGCTGCTGCTGCTGCTGCTGGGGGTAGCTGCTTGTTGCGGAGGGTCTGCTGCTGCCAGCTGCACTGCTTGGCTGAAGATCCAATGCAGGCATCCTTAACGCCTGACAGCTGGCCAATTGCTGCTGCTGCTGCTCGTCCCAGCTGTGCTCACTGTTGGTTATGTCAGCAAGTGCATGCGAATTCGGCACTGCACCTCCTCCTGCAGCTTGATTCAAATGCTGCTGCTGCTGCTGCTGCAGCTGCTGGGGTAGAAGCTGCTGCAGCTGCTGCTGTGCTGCTTCCAGTGCATCTTGCAGCTCCTGCTGCCGTGCCTTGAGCTGCAGCAGCAGACAGACAACACCAACACCCACAGCAGCAGAGAGCAAACCAGTTGGTGACACCACAGAGAGCAGTAGCAGAACGTAACAAGAAGTAGCAGAGCAGGGGAACTGGCAGAACATCAACCTGAGACACTAGCAGCTCAAACCAGCAAGCCCACCAGGTGAAGGGCAGCCAAGCAACAATGATGCATGCAGCAACAGGTGCTTCTAGGTGGTAGGGCTGTGACTGTTACCTGGCTTCCACCATCTGCCAGTAGCTGGTCCAGTGCTACCTCATGGCAGGGGCACCGTATTGAATCACTCCTCACGCCTCACCTTGCTTCCTCCGTCAGGCAGGCGAGGGCCAACAGTTGCCAGATCAGCTGTCACTCGGCCCAGCTGGTACTGCAGGTGCTGCACCTCAACCTGCAGAGAGTCACAGCGCTGCTGCTTCTCCTGCTGCTGCTGCAGTTCATTTGCTGCAGCCGCATCACCTGCTGGTCCCTCTCCTGCTCTGCTGCTGCCACCACTGCCCCCAACACTAGCACTAGAACCACCGCCAGGCCTGCTTGCTATGTTCAGTGATGACAGCATGTTGCTGAGCTCTGCTGCTGACGGCCCTGCCGCCCCAGCACCAGCAACTGCTCTCGCCCCTGTGCGGCCATACCCGCTCACCCCCAACCCCGGCCGCTGCAACCCCGCTGCTGCTGCTGCTGCTGATCCTGGCGCGTGCTGCCCCTGGTGTGTAGGGTCTAACCCCAGATGCTTCCCCTCAGGGTCGTGGTGGCTGAATAACAAGCTGTGTTCGCTGGTGCCAGCGCACAATGCATGTGCTTCGAGCCATGACACGTGGCTGGAGAAGCTAGCCAGCTCAGCGCTCGGCTTGTGCTGCTGCTTGAGTAGCTGCTGCGTTTCGCTGACTGCGAGGGCTGAGGGGTCCCACTTGAACAGCTCGTGCAGCTCCTGGTGCGTGAAGTACCTGCACACAACAGCAGATGCAGCACGGACGAGAAAGCCAATGTCAGAGAGGTTGCTGCTTGAGCAGCTGCTGCGTTGCGCTGGCTGACAGGGCTGATGAGTCCCATTTGAACAGCTCGTGCAGCTCCTGATGCGCGAAGTACCTGCACACATCAGCAGGTGCAGCACAGTACATGGCCGCCGTATTTCACCAGACACCATACCGCAAGATGACTGGTATGACTGCACGCAGCGCACCTGAGCTGCGCTCCCTGCTCCATGCCCGCCTCACCAAATGCAACGTGTGCCTGCGGCTTTTATACACAGTTGCAGGCATGAAACTACACAGCGCACATCTCTGTGGCTGCACCAACCTCACCTGAGTTGCACTTCCTCCTCCATGGCCCCCTTGTTGTGCTGGACACACAGCTTTAGATTGCAGAAGCAGGTATCACTTACTTGACTACTGTGGCTCTCCACACATACTTGAACCACTGTGGCTCTTCACACATACGTGAACTACTGTGGCTCTATACGCATACTTCTCCTGTGCTGCACGCAGCGCACCTGAGCTGCACCCCCTCCTCCATGCCCGCCTGGCTGGGGCCGCTGGTCACACAGCCTTACATTACAACAGCAGGCACCGTACTACACAAAACGGCTGCAGTTAGCCTCACCTGAGCTGCACTCCCTCCTCCATGCCCGCCTTGCTGAGGCCCCCCTTGAAGACCTGCTTGCGATATATCTTCTCCTCAACAGTGCCACATGTCACCAGGCGGTACACCACCACGTCACGTGACTGCAGCAGGCAGTACAATGCAGCACAAAGCAAAACAATGTCAGTGGCAGTACAATGCATTTGTTAATCCACTTGCGGTGGATCTCCTCCTCAACGGTGCCACACTTCACCAGGCGGTACACCACCACGTCACGTGACTGCAGCAGGCAGTACAGGCACAACAAAGGCAGTGGCAGTCAATGCACGTGTTGATCAACTTGCGATGAATCTTCTCCTCAACAGTGCCACACGTCACCAGGCGGTACACCACCACGTCACGTGACTGCAGCAGGCAGTACACTGCAGTACAATGCATTTGTTAATCCACTTGCGGTGGATCTCCTCCTCAACGGTGCCACACTTCACCAGGCGGTACACCACCACGTCACGTGACTGCAGCAGGCAGTACAGGCACAACAAAGGCAGTGGCAGTCAATGCACGTGTTGATCAACTTGCGATGAATCTTCTCCTCAACAGTGCCACACGTCACCAGGCGGTACACCACCACGTCACGTGACTGCAGCAGGCAGTACACTGCAGTACAATGCATTTGTTAATCCACTTGCGGTGGATCTCCTCCTCAACGGTGCCACACTTCACCAGGCGGTACACCACCACGTCACGTGACTGCAGCAGGCAGTACAGGCACAACAAAGGCAGTGGCAGTCAATGCACGTGTTGATCAACTTGCGATGAATCTTCTCCTCAACAGTGCCACACGTCACCAGGCGGTACACCACCACGTCACGTGACTGCAGCAGGCAGTACACTGCAGTACAATGCATTTGTTAATCCACTTGCGGTGGATCTCCTCCTCAACGGTGCCACACTTCACCAGGCGGTACACCACCACGTCACGTGACTGCAGCAGGCAGTGGCAGAACAATAGGTTTGGCAATGCAGCAATACACATAGTTGTATCAAGGCCCCTGGTACAGCTGCTACTGGTATGCAGGCCATATGCTTGCAGGCCAAGGTTGTGCGCAAGCGCCTGCTGCTAACAGCTGTCCATCGACTTGCGTTGGCGCTGTCCCAGCTCTGGTTGTCCGTTGTGGCTGCTGGGTACAACGCAGCATGGACAAGAGCCAGAAAGAAAGCAAAACATGCCGCACCTGTCCAATCCTGTATGCCCTGTCCACGCTCTGGTTGTCAGTGGCTGGGTTCCAAGAGGGGTCCACAATGACGACACGATTGGCGGCAGTCAGGGTCAAGCCAAGCCCGCCAACCTGCAGCGGCAACGACAGAATGCAAGAAGTCGACGTGTATTAGATCCAGTACATGCAGGCGTGATCAGCAGATGGCAGACATGGACAAAACAACCACACGGCTGGCGGCAGTCAGCGTCAAGCCCAGCCCGCCAGCCTGCAGCGGCAGTAGCAGTTTGCAAGCAGCGCACGTGTCACAAGAGTGCTTTCATTAGCATCAAGGTACAAAACACGTTTCAAGGGTTCAACAATGACCACACGGTTGGCGGCAGTCAGCGTCAAGCCCAGCCCGCCAACCTGCAGCGGCAACGACAAAATGAATAGAATCAAGATTCAAGACAGGTTTTAAGAGGGGTGCACGATGACCACACGGTTGGCAGCACTCAGCGTCAAGCCCAGCCCGCCAACCTGCAGCGGCAGTAAATTGTTTGAAAAGTGTCATAAATAAGATCAAGGTAATGGACAGGTTCCTGGATAGGGTTCAACAATGACCACACCGTTAGCAGCAGTCAGCGTCAAGCCCAGCCCGCCAACCTGCAGCGGCAACGACAGAATGCAAGCAACAAACATGCCCCATACTGTTGGTCACTGCAGGCACCAGTGCATCTGTCAAGACAGCTGCAAATCCAATTCAGTACATTCGCGGTGATTAATATTGAAATTCTGCATGCAAAGCCAAAGCAACAGCAGCACTGCCTGTGCTGAGCAGTTCTCAGGCCCGTGCCATCGCACATGTTGCTGCTGTCTGCAGGTTACTGCTGGTCACCGCAGGCACCTGTATGAGTGCATCTGTCAGGACGGCTGCACATCTAATTCAGTAAATTTGTAGTATTTATCACTTGTAAACTTACTGCAAAGCCACAGCAACAGCAGCCCTATCTGTGCTGAGCAGTTCTCAGGCCCGTGCCATTGCACATGTTGCCGCTGTCTGCAGGTTACTGCTGGTCACTGCAGGCACCTGTACGAGTGCATCCGTCAGGACAGCTGCAAATCTAATTCAGTAAATTTGTAGTATTTATTACTTGTAAACTTACTGCAAAGCAACATCAACAGCAGCACTGTCTGTGCTGAGCTGTTATCTGGCCTGTGCCTAACATCGGACGTGCTGCTGCTGTCTGTAGTTTACTGTTGGTCTTTGCGCGTCGGCAGCAGAACTGGCCAGATGGTGCAAGAAATTCATTACAAACATGCAGATTGTTTTGAAAAGCATGCTTGCATCTGCCCCCTGAGCAGTGCTGCTTTGCGTTGCTCTGGGGATGCTGCAACCCGCATGTACAGTGACACTGTGAGCATCACGACCGGCCTGCCGCCTGCAATTGCTCGCCTTCTGCTTTCCCACCCCAGCTGTGCCAACCAGCTGCTGCCCGGCATCCCTTCACTCGTCTTCGAGTCAACTTAGTTTGATCAACGTGAGACACGTTGTCTGAACATGCGAGACAGCAGTTTCAACAAGCTCTGCAACGCAGACACAACACCACATCAGTGGTTTGAGTTATGTGAAAACAACGCACCTGTGTGGTGAGCAGGAAGACTGGGATGTTGCTGCCTGCCGCCTGAAAGCGCTCCACCTCTGCCTGCCGTGCATCAGTTGATGACATGCTGCCGTCAATGCGGCAGAAGGACCACCCACGCGCCACAACAGCAGCCTGCAGTGCAGCGAGCAGCAGCAGCAACACAGCAGCAGCAGCGTTGCGTGAGCGAAAGCGTCGCCGCGGCAGAAGGACCAGCCGCGCGCCACAACAGCAGCCTGCAGTGCAGCGAGCAGCAGCAACACAGCAGCAGCAGCAGCGTTGCGTGAGCAAAAGCGTCGCCGCGGCAGAAGGACCAGCCGCGCGCCACAACAGCAGCCTGCAGTGCAGCAAACAGCAGCAGCAACACAGCAGCAGCAGCAGCAGCGTTGCGTGAGCGAAAGCGTCGCCGCGGCAGAAGGACCAGCCGCGCGCCACAACAGCAGCCTGCAGTGCAGCGAACAGCAGCAGCAACACAGCAGCAGCAGCAGCGTTGCGTGAGCGAAAGTGTCGCCGCGGCAGAAGGACCAGCCGCGCGCCACAACAGCAGCCTGCAGTGCAGCGAGCAGCAGCAGCAGCAGCAGGGTTGCATAAGTGCAAGTGTCAAGGCGGCACAAGGGCGGCGCGCCACTACAGCAGCCTGCAGTGCAGCGAACAGCAGCAGCAGCATCAGGGTTGCATAAGTGAGAGCTTCACTGCAGCAGAAGGACCACCCACGCGCCATAACAGCAGCCTGCAATGCAGTGAGAAGCAGCAGCAGGGTAAAAGAAGAGCTGTATGCAGTGTGTGGAGCATGTGCCGGGTGCATCCAATGCTTACAGCGGTAGGCCACATACCGCACCTGAATGTCAGCTGCTCGCGTCCCTGTAGACTCCTGCTCATGAAGACGCCGCTGGGGTCAATCAAACCACTGCTGAGCAAGTGGTCAAGCACTCATAAAGTTGCACATAACTGCTGTTGGGCCAACACAACACCGTTCACCTGCATCATGTCAACATGACAGCTGCGCACTACGACAGCTTGCAGTGCAGCGCCGACCTAACCAAATAACGCCAACCCAGCTAACTGCTCACCTGCAGAATGTCCAGCATGACCCTGCTCTGGCTGAACACCAGCGTCCTGTGGCCAGCTGCCACCAGCGCTTTCAGCAGGTCAGCCACGAACAGCGCCTTGCAGCTGGCCTCGGGCCCCTTGGTGCTGATGCCATCCAGCAGCCGGTCCTCAAGACCCTCGGCAGCAGCCCACGTCATGAACTCCTCAGAGAACCCTGCAGCACAGGAGCACGACACACGCAGGGTCACTTGGAACAGCAGTAAAACAGTTAGCCACGAACATTTCGTCGCAGCCGGTTGCAGGATGCACCAGCGGTCTCTTGCAACAGCAGTACATCATTCAATCACAAGCAGTGCCTTGCAGCCGGCTGCAGGCCCCTTGGCCTTGGTGCTGATGCCATCCAGCAGGCGATCCTCCAAACCTTCGGCAGCAGCCCACGTCATGCAATCCTCAGAGAACCCTGCAGCACACGCACAGGATGCAGAAGCGGTCTCTTAGAACAGCAGTACAACAGTCAACTACAAACAGCGCCACAGAAAATCTTGCAGCACAGGTGCAGGATGCACGCGCAGCAGCAGGTCATCCATCAACAGTGCCTTGCAGGAGGGCCTCGGGGCCCGTGGTGCTGATGCCATGCAGCAGCAGGTCCTCCAAGCCTCCGGCAGCAGCCCAAGTCATGAACTCCTCAGAAAAGCCTGCAGCACAGCTGTTGCACGCATTGCACAGCAAGGGAACAGGCCCATATCTTAGATCAGTCGTCTGACAGCCTGACAACGCGACTACGCAGCAGTACAGGAGCCCAGGGGCCAGATGCCTCAATCTTGGTCATCATGCAGCGGTGGTGCATCCCACCTGCAGCATTTTCCACTGCCAGACAGCACAGCAGATCACTGTCCCGCTGAAACCATATCCACTACATACACGCAGTGCTGCTATCTCTCACCTGCATCATCCAGTGATGCTGCAACAGCTGCGCGGCTCTGTGCAGCTTTGCTGTTGAATGCACCGCTGCTGCTGCTGCCATCTGACTCACTGCCACTGCCATAGCCACTGCCGCTGTTAGTAACACTGTCATCTTCATCGTCATCATCTACAATGAAGTCTTCCATGCTGCTGCGGCGCTGCTTGTTGCTCTTGCTGCTCTTGCTGCTGTGCTTGGACGTCCCCGGCTGACCACGCTTACTGGCTGCAGATCAGCAAAGAAAAGAGCAGCGACAGCAGCAGCAGCAGAGTGATCAGTACGCCTCAGTCTGACGCCGATGATGACAATGATAATGTTGTTGATGATGATGACTTGCTCCGCTGCTGCGGCAGTGCCCACCCTCACCAGATGTGATACAACTGCTTTTAGGCACCATATACGCATAGGAAAACACTCAAAACATGAATGCAGAACAGCAACCATTATGGTTTGGGACAACTGGGCCATCCAAACCCCACAGGACTCACTCCTGCCACACATGCCGCGTCACACTGCCACACTCGCTCTGTTGCTGCGGCAGCTGCCCACCCCCACCAGTGGTGACACAACTGCTTGTAGGCACCATATACATATAGGAAAACACTCACAACATGAATTCATAACAGTACCCAATATGGTTTGGAACAACTGGGCCGTCCCAACGTCACAGAACTCAACCCTGCTACACATGCCTCGTCACACTGCCACACGCGCTCTGCTGCTGCGGCAGCTGCCCACCCCCACCAGTGGTGACACAACTGCTTTCAGGCACCATATATTGGAAAACACTCAAAACATGAATGCAGAACAGTACCCAATATGGTTTGGGACAACTGGGCCATCCAAACGTCACAGAACTCAACCCTGCTACACATGCTTTGTCACACTGCCACACTCGCCCTGCTGCTGCGGCGGCTGCCCACCCCCACCAGTGGCGACACAACTGCTTGTAGGCACCATATACATATAGGAAAACACTCAAAACATGAATTCAAACCAGTACCCAACATGGTTTGGGACAACTGGGCCATCCAAACGTCACAGAACTCAACCCTGCCACACAAGCACCGTCACACTGCCACACTCGCTCTGCTGTTGCGCCAGCTGCCCACCCCCACCAGTGGTGACACAACTGCTTTCAGGCACCATATACATATAGGATAACACTTGAAACATGAATTCAGAGCAGTACACCATATACATATAGGAAAACACTCAAAACATGAATTCAAACCAGTACCCAACATGGTTTGGGACAACTGGGCCATCCAAACGTCACAGAACTCACTCCTGCCACACAAGCACCTTCACACTGCCACACTCGCTCTGCTGCTGCGGCAGCTGCCCATGGGCCCATGGGGTGGCCACCCCCACCAGTGGTGACACAACTGCTCAAAAGCAGAATATACACATTGGAAACATTCATAAAGTAAACATAGAGCAGTTTGCATCAGAGCACCTCCACCACATCATCGTGGCAGGCACCGCAGCTCACCTGTCAGCACCAGCTTGGTGGCGCGCTCGCTCAGCAGCGCTGCCTGACCAACCCAAGTGCAGTGCACATGCTACACACATTTGCCAGCACTTCATTGCTCATCTCAAACCCTCCCCCCTGGCACAGCAGCTCACCTGTCAGCACGATCCTTTGGTCTCCCACCCTCCCCCTCTCATCCCCCAAAGAACAAAAGTGAACAAACTGTCAGCTTATAAGCAATTCACCGTGGCAGGCTCCTAAGCTCACCTGTCAGCACCAGCTTGGTGGCCCGCTCGCTGAGCAGCGCAGGGTGGTCGCACACCTTCTTCAGCACAGTCAGCGCACCCTCAACACAGATGTAACATAACATACACAAAACACTCAGAACATGTAGGCAGCAAACACTGCATACGCTGGGCAGCATCGAGCCCCGCAAACATACATCAGCAGCGCCTCACCTGTCAGCACCAGCTTAGTGGCCCGCTCGCTCAGCAGTGCAGGGTGGTCGCACACCTTCTTCAGCACAGTCAGCGCAGCCAGAGGAGACTTGCTGCTGTTCAGCGCAGCTTTCACTGCATCAGAGTGCAGAAACGCCTCATATATGTGGCGCTGCAGCGGCTGCAGCCGCAGCCACACGACTAGGTCGTGCTTGGTCCCCATCATAGCAGGCACTGCAGATCCTCCAGCTGCACTCCCGTCGCTGCTTTCCGCGGCAGCAGCTGCTGCAACCACAGCGCCACTGCCGCCGCTAGCTGTCTTGCTACTGCTCGCACCGCTGCCACTTCCAAAGACCTCTTTCTTCTCTCGTCGCAGCATGAAAGGCCCCACAATGCGCCGCAACTCCGCTGCCTTTGCTGCTCCAAGCTCCCGCACCCGCAGCCCTGCACTCCTGTCCTGCCCGGCTGCAATCGGCTTCTCAAAAGCTGCCTTGAACTCACGCGGGCCACCCAGCAGCCCAGGTACGGCAAAGTCCAGCAGAGCATGAAGCTCTGCTAGGTTGTTTTGAACAGGGGTGCCGCTGATGATGACGCGGCACACTGCACGCAGCTCGCGCAGGCGCTGCGCAAGTTGTGTGCGCGCATTCTTGACCTGCGGCACAGCACATCGCAGCAGGTGAAGTCCAACGTGTCAATTCAAGTCGCCATTTTGTCACACAATCGACAATCAAGTTGAGCAAGTGCAGTTACATGTGTGCACTAGTTGGTTTGCAGGGGGGGCTGACGATGACAGGCACACTGCGCAGGCGCTGCGCAAGCTGTGTGCGCGCATTCTTGACCTGCGCACAGCACATCGCAGCAGGTGAAGTTGCATGTGTCAGCTTCAGCTGGTAACCCTGATACAGGCGGCAAGGTTGAGCAAGAGCAGACTTACGGGTGTGCAGAGGTTGTTTTTCACAAGATCTTGGGCACGGCGCATGGAAAACCTTGGGCGCCGCAGCTCAAAGTCGCAATAATAATACGCGCGATGATCTATGTCAACTGATACTGGACTACAAGCACTCCCACGCTAACACAGAAGTTGAAGCGCGACGCACGCATCAGACTGTCCGCGGCGATCCAATATGCACAGCCATACGGGGCCAATCGCACCGCCAGGACCTCTAGGCGTCCTGCAAGCTGAGCACATGCGCCTGAGAAATATCAAAGACCCTATCTACTGCGCGTGCTTGGTGTGTGCTTGCTGCCCCTGCCAATTGCAACACCCATGTCTCCTCCGAGTGGATGTCCTGCAAGCTAAGCACGCGGGCCTAAGAAAAGCCAGGCAAGGACTGCTGCGCGTTCTTAGTGCGCCTGCGCCTGTGCACCTTGTGGCCAGCAAGGTCTTTGGTGTAGGGGTTTCTGAACATGGATGCGAACTTAAGGGGTACAGATTGGCCTGCGCTTGCGCACCTTATGGCCTTCGTCCAGGATGATGTAGTCCCACAGGATGCGGCGGCCTTCTGGCGGCTGCAGGCAGAAGGGGTCCTCCTCGTCCTCATGCTCGTCAACGTCTGCAAGGACGACCAAGCACATCAAGCAAGCACATCAAGCTTGAGCCCATGGCTAACAAGGTGAGAAGGATAGAGCCGTAACTGGCTGCAGGCAGCAGGGGTCCTCCTCGTCCTCATGCTCGTCAACGTCTGCAAGGACGACCAAGCACATCAAGCTTGAGCACATGGCTAACAAGGTGAGAAGGATAGAGCCGCAACTGGCTGCAGGCAGCAGGGGTCCTCCTCGTCCTCATGCTCGTCAACGTCTGCAAGGACGACCAAGCACATCAAGCGAGCACATCAAGCTTGAGCACATGGCTAACTAGGTGAGAAGGATAGAGCCGCAACTGGCTGCAGGCAGCAGGGGTCCCCCTCGTCCTCACGCTCGTCAACGTCTGCAAGGACGACCAAGCACATCAAGCAAGCACATCAAGCTTGAGCACATGGCTAGCTAGGTGAGAAGGATAGAGCCGCAACTGGCTGCAGGCAGCAGGGGTCCTCCTCGTCCTCATGCTCGTCAACGTCTGCAGGAACAGCCAAGCACATGGCTACCTAAGTACGGACAAATATAGCTTCATCTGGTTCCAGGCAGAAGGGGTCCTCCTCGTCCTCATGCTCGTCAAAGTCTGCAGGAACAGCAGAGAACATGACTTCTGTTTGAGGAGAAAGGAGCCTCATCTGCGGACACAAGCATGCAAGGCAAACGAGGCCAACAACAACAGTCCATGCGGCGGCCTCGCCACACAGCACAAAAGACGGATGCACGTGCCGCCAAACAGCAACCTGCACAACAAAAGCAACTGGCGCAGGTGCTGCTGCGCATCTGCCCACCAAGCAGATGCTGCACGCAACCAGGGCACCGTCATGCACATGCTAGCCACTGTTAATGCCAAACTGCTGCTAAGAAGACCTCAAGCTGCGCTACGCTGTGCACAGTGATATCAAAGTTGGCCAGCAGCATTTTCTCATCCCCGTCCCCGGCGTATCTCAAACAAGAACCACTTGCCTAAGTATACTGCAAGACCAGCTATAAGCTATAGTAGCGTGCTGCTCCTCTCACCTCTAGCTGCTGCCCCCAGTCCAGCCAGCAGCTGTGCCGCATTGTGCAGCACCATGCCACACGTCGTCAGCAACACGCCTCCCCTGCCCGTCACTGCCCGCATCGCAGCAGCACGCTCCCCTTCGCTACTGCCATCTCACAACGACCAGCATCACACATGTAATCACTATCTCACACTACTTGAACAAGCCATATGCTTGCTGAGTGCCATAACAGCGCGCTGCTGCTCACCTCTAGCTGCTGCCCCCAATTCAGCCCTCAGCTGCGCCGCAATGAGCAGCCCTCAATGAACAGCAGCAGACATTCAACCATCACTGAAATGCACCACTCTTGAACAAGCAATATTGCTTGTTCAAGAAATACACCCATCAGCAGCCATAGTATCGCACTGCAGCGTGCTGCTCCTCACCTCTAGCTGCTGCCCCCAGTCCAGCCCTCAGCTGCGCTGCATTGTGCAGCACCATGCCATACGTCGTCAGCAGCACGCCTCCCCTGCCCGTCACTGCCCGCATCGCAGCAGCACGCTCCCCCTCGCTACTGCCATAGAAGCAGTGGCTGCGCGGCCCCATGCCGCACACCCTCAGCTCCTTTTCCCAGTGTGACAGCAGCGTTTTGGGCGCCACGATCATCGCACGTACCGCACCGCTGCTGCTGCTGCTGCTGCTGGCGCTGGTGCTGCTGCTGGGTGTGAACGCGTTGCCGTGCCTGCTGCGCTGCAGTGCTCCTGCCAGGAAGGCTGAGCACTGCATGGTCTTGCCTAGCCCCATGTCATCAGCAAGGATGCCTCCCTTGCGCATCCTGCAAGCAATGCGCGGATATAAGAGCAGGAGGGTGGCTCACGGTATACAGCAGCAAGGTGACTGCATGGTCTTGCCTAGGCCCATGTCGTCAGCGAGGATGCCTCCCTTTCGCATCCTGCAAGCAAGAGACGATACAGCACCAAGAGCAACAACTAGGTCATGCAAACACACCACACAGCAGCCGTGACAACCGCCGCAAAAAGGCAGCATGAAGTGTTATATGCAACATGTTCCGTTTCACACCCTGTCCTCTTCTGCATCTGCTGCCACGCT
>CADDIJ020001650.1:0-10330 GCA_902809745.2 Tetradesmus lagerheimii | reverse complement strand
CTCCGCTGGCAGCGGTGGCACCTCTTCCCAGCCGCCCCGACGGCCATCTGCACCACCACGGCGCCAGCGCATCAGCGTGGCACGCGACCACCGGGTGCGCACGCCCTGCTGCTGCAGCTCACGCCGCAGTTGCTGCATAGCCTTTCGCTGCTGCCGCTCCTCTGCACTGAGCATTGCGTCAACATAAATGCTGTGACCAGCCTGCCGCTGGTTGCTGCGGATGCGGCCGCCAAGCATGTTGCTCAGCAGATCCGCCTCCTTCAGCGTAACCTCCCACAAGCACATTGATCGCCGCGCGCCTGAGGCGCTGCCGCTGTTGCTGCCGCCGCTGCCACCACCTGCAGCAGCAAGGGTCTCGTTACCCTCTGCTGCTGCTGGCTTTGGTGACCACACAATGCGTGCAGAGGTGATGCTGCTTGGAGTAACACCACCGCACTCAACTAGTGTAGCCACCAGGTCGGCACCACCCGTGCCCACAGGGGCGTGCACCATGAACCGCGCAGGTTGTGGCTGCTGCTGCTGCTGGTGCTGCTGCAACTGCTCCTGCACTTGCGTCAGCATTTGCTGCTGCTCTTGCTGCTTCTGCAGCAGGCGCTGCTGCTCTTCGCGTTGTGCCTGCAGTTGCTGCTCCACCAGCAGTTGCAACAGCTGAAGCTGCTCCTGCTCCTCCTGCAGCCGTCGGTCCAACTGCTGCTGCTGCTCTTGGATGCCCGCCAGGCCGGCATTGAATGTGCTGCCTGCGTCCGTTAGCTGCTGCTTGAGGGATGCAAAGGCTGTGTTGAGATCCTCCACCTGCTGTGTTGCTGCCAGCATGTTGCCCTGCCAGGATGGCAAGGTCCCATCAGCGCTTTGCTGCTGCTGCTGCATTGATGCAGACAGCTGAGACAGCTGCTGCTGCAAGTAAGGCACCTGCTCAGAGAGCGTGCCTACAGTGCCGCACATTGAATCCATTCTGGACACAACCTGCTGGAGATCGTGCTCCAAACCGGCCAGCGTGAGTGTGCGTTTGGCTAGTGCCCCTGGTGCTGCAGGGGCTGGGCCAGCTGCAGCAGGCTGATCCCGGGCTGCCGCTGCACCAGCATCTGCTGCCGCCTCAGCAGATGCTGTTGCTGCTTTAGTCTGGCGCCTGGTGCTGACACGGCCGCTGCCTGAGCCGGCTACAGCTCCACCGCGTGGCCCCATAACCGCGTGAGCTGAACCAACACCAAGCAGGGCCGCAGGCAGCCCCCTCACGTTCCAACCGTTATAAAATTCAAATATATACGCTTCTAAAGCTATCAGACGAGGATCACAGCAACTGCACCCAGCCCAAGTCGAGCAGGCCAAAGGAGGCAAAAGCAGACGATTTTTGCTTTTGATTAAATGCTTAGTGTTATGCCATTGTGTTTGCCCAGTACTATTGAGGAAAAAAATTCTTTGTATAACAACAGATATTACAGTTTTATCACATTTATCACGAGAATTCACACAAATAATTATTTAAACTTATAAGTTTGTAATGTTTCCTAATTCAAAAGTGTTAATAATGTAATCTAATAACAGTTCTATCACACTTCGACGTCCAGAATGTTGTAAAAGTTTGTGCTTTCTGTTTTACAACAAATAACCAAAAACAACGTCTTTTTCACAGTTATTACGAAATTTCACAAAAGTGTAAAGTCAAAATTGAACGATTTGCCGCTATTACAGTCGGTGTTTACATACTTTCACTGGCACACAAAGTTACGGTCGTAATCCTGGCGTGATTCTGGCGAGTTCTGTGATATTTAAAAACACTTTTACCTCGACCAGTGGAGACAGGTAAAAACATCACGCAAACAATCACGGAATATCACACATTGTGTGATTAATTACAAGCTATCACAAATGTAAACAGTCGCTGTCTGCCATAGTGAGCCTAGGCTGCATCACTCCAGCAAATTCCCAGCAGTGTGCGCCACCCACAAGTAGCATCTGCTGCTGCAGGTGAAGGAACCGCTCGCTCCTTAGCCTTCCTTGTACATGTTGTGACTGGCTTGGCGACGGTATTGAGCTCTGTAGAAGCGACGGGCATAGGAAAAACAGTGACAGTGACATTCAGCTACAACGCAGCATCGCATAGCCAACTCAAATGGGCAAGGATGCTTAGAATTGTCAGTTTGAGCCGTGTAAGTCTCATCACTTGACCTGTGCTGCAAGTTCCCTGGGGCGTGGTTGTTGGTCCTCGAGGTGGTTGGGATGAACTATCATTATGTGCGCGGCATGCTGCTCGCAACCATCGCAATGGCTGTTTTTGCAGCAAATACAGCAACAGCGACGCGAAGCTTGCAAGGAGGTGGCGCTTCGCTGTTGATCAGCCTTCCTGTGGCGGGTACCGGCAAGACAGGCCTCCACGCGCTGAAATGCTCCGTGCTGGGCAAGTTTGGCGTTTCTACACCCTTTTGTAACGTCCAAGTACGTGATGCTCATGGTTGCTGCTCCATGAGTTCAACCATTCCGACAGCAGCACTTGCTGCACCCTCAATTATAACTCAAGGAAGCTCCTGCAGTATGCATGACACAACCGCAGGGTCCTGTAAGCATGTACAGCAGCACAAGTGGTGAAAAATCCGAGTGGCCGCTGTTTCAAGTAGTTTCTGATGTCGTTGAAGCAGAGACGCTGTCCGACTCAACTGGACACGTCAAGCTTGATCATGTGAAAACATACATGGCATTAGCATGTACATATACAAATGAACTAAACCCAATTTTTTTGTCCTGCAACTTGCAGACTACTCCTGGGCCCGTGGTCAAGACTATCAAGGCTATTGCAGGGGGCGTGAAGTTGGGGTCAGGCACCTAAGGTGGGTGGCCAGCTCAGAGCATGCTGACTCCTGGGCAGGAATCAAATCACTGATAGAATCATCTAGCGCACCCAGAGCAGGGCTGACTCAACACATATGTTACAGCTGCCAACCCTTGTGAATGTGTGAATGTGCTGCGTCTTGTCTTCCCTTCCAGAAGGGCATGGGATCCCATGCGCATGGCATGCCTGCAGCAGCTTTCACTGGCGGTCAGCATGTTATGATCAGCATTGGCGTTTGGACATGTTTAGCAACACACGCCTGTCACACATGTGCACATGTGCTTCTGTACACTTCCCACCCAACCTTCGTAGGCAGCTGCAGCATCCCAAACCTGCCTGACAGCATGACATAATCACCATCACCTGCCAGTAGCGCCCTGACGCAATCACTCCTTGTCACATGACAGCAGTGCTTAGCTCACAGCACCACTGCTGCTGTTATGACATGTCATAAGTTGTGTTTACAACTCCCTCTGCTGTGGCAGAAGTGCTACCACATCTGCCTGCGTCCACCTTTCTTCTATTTTTATCCTGCCTGCAGAGTCCCCCACCCTCACAGGGCCACCGGTTTACGTTACAAAAGACGGCTCCTCATGGCAGCCTGCAGGAAACAGCAGCGCTGCAGCATACACACGTGTTGCTATCAGCAAAGACGGCACCACACTGCTTGCAACGTACTTCACTGGAGATGCCACCGGCAGCACCTCGCAGCTAACAGGGAGGCTTCTGCTGAGCATCGACGCCGGCAGCACTTGGTCAACTGTGCCTGGTGTTATGTTTGACTACCCATATTCTGCGTTTGGGGTTGGGGTTGTCCTGCAACCGCTCGCAATCAGCAAGAACGGCTCTGTGATGGTTGCTGGCAGCCCTGCTGGCCAGCTGTTGCTGTCTACAGACAGGGGTGCAACATTTGTCAGCATCGCAGAGAGGATTGCTGCTGCTGATGGTGAAGACAGTGTGACTGCACCAGCTGCAGCAGCAGCTGTTCCATCAAAGCCAACAGCAACTTCCAGACCAGGAGCCACTGCCGCAGTTAAGGTGGGTTTGCTGGCACCTGTGTTGGCAGGTCACTGCATGCGTGCTTTGAGCGAATGTAGTGCCCTGGGTATCATGCAGCACAGCTGTCTGCAGCGCGCAGCTGCAGCTGCGACTGTCGCATTGTTACTGATGTTGGCAATCTACCTTGTTAAGAAGCGCCACATGGCGCTTTTCAAGTATCACGTGACATCCATACAATGCGTAGCACAACTGCACTTCATATTGGCTGCTGCAAAGCCAATTGCCTCTGCAAACCTGCTTGCATCTGCTGCCCCCTCAGGTAACCAACACGCAGCGCCCGGCTGTGTCCCTTGCCATTGAAGTGCAAGAGCTCCTTCGCGGCACAGCAAAACAGGCCCCCACCATCAACAGTGCAAACAAGGCTGCTGCATCTGCAGCTGCACGTCCTCTGCTGTCTCTTTTCGGCCCAACTAGCCGTCAGGATCCCCGCCCAGGGCATTTGATGCAACGTATGAGTTCACCGGCGCTGCTGTCTCAGACGACGGCCAAACCATCGTTGTCACACCAGCTTTCAAGCGCATCTTTGTCAGCAGCGATGGCGGCGCAACGTTTGCGGCCAAGGCTGTGAGTAAGCCCTGGAGCGGCGTCGCAGTGAGCGGGAGTGGCCAGCGTATCTCTGCTGTCGTTTTTGGCCGCGAGATTTCAGCTCAAGTGATTACGGTGAAACCTGGAGCATTGCGGACGTCCCGATAGCCATTTGGTCCTCTATTGTGTCTGATAACAGCGGCCAGAAGCTGGTGGCTTGCACGCTGCAGTTTGCGTCAGCCAGCAACACAACAATCTACACCAGCGCTGACGGTGGTTCCACGTGGCAGGCGCGCGCTGAAGGCGTGTTGCCGAGTGACACTTGGAGCTTTATAACAGTTGCAAGTAACGGCGACGGCACCAGGCTACTGGCAACCGCAGCAAACATTGGCGTAGGTGGCGCTGCTACTACCGCTGAAGGAGTTATTCATAAAAGCGCTGACGGAGGAGGCAGCTGGTCCGCGATTGACGCACCTGCTGCTTTTTGGTTTGCAGTTGCAGCTGCTGAGGCGTACTAGGGTGGACGTTGGGCAGTGTGTGTATTTAAAGTCCGCAGGGCTGCTTCAAGCAGCTTGAAGTTCATCTTGTTGCAGTAGCTGCAGCTCCCAGCTCCCAGCTGGGAGCTGGGGCGCAATAACTGAGCCAATGCCTGATCATCACGACTCGTGACATGATGTCAATGGATTTGCCGCGTTATGAGAACAGGTCGATCCAGCACAGTCATCTGGGTTTGCTGCACACACATCAGGCGGTCAACGACTGGTTCGCATAACATGCTTTTGGGGTGATATTATTATCTTGATGATGGTTCTGAGATACAAAATTTGTATATGATTTATCATCATCATCATGTTACCCATTAAGCCATAGCATCAACGCCATCGGCCCCGCGCCCCTCAGGAGCGGAAGAAAGAGGGAGCACTGCTCCATTGTGTATTGTATATGATTTATCTACTGGGGTCATGATGATGATGATCTACTGGGGTCATGCCACAATTGTCGAGTCGCCACAGTGACTGAGAACCCCAAGAAGTGGTGGAAGTTCAAAGCCAGCGGTTGATCAACGCTCATGATTTTTCTGTGAAACTTGCTTTATAGCTTGATAGTCACTGCGTGTGAGCTGCCTTGTGTGTGTGTGTGTGTGTGTGTGTGTGTGTGTGTGTGTGCGTGTGTGTGTGTGTGTGTGTTTGCTTGCATCCTTTGTCCAGCTGGTGTCCGTTGCGGCGTAGCCGCTTGAACACACCGTGTAACCCCTCTTCTTCTGTGTGCTTGCTTGTGTTGTGAATGAGCTTTGGCAGTGCCGTTGGTCACCTTCATATCATTTCAAGTGCACCCTCAGGTTGCCGACCTGAGTAGCGAAGCTTTGACAGTGCGGTTGGTCGCGTTCATCTGAAGCACTGTCATGCAGAAGCCCACCGTCATCACATAGATGTCATGATTGCACAGCAAGTGGGTGCACTGAGCGACTTGTTGCGTGCAAAAAGTCCGGCACAGCTGCTACCTTTGAAACATGTCACCTGGCGGTACAGCTGAGACTCACCGGGCAACAATGACGAATGGCCGCAATTCCATCTACGTGGATCTCAGCAATTTACAGCCGCGTAAAGCTATCTGAACTGCAATTTGATTTTGCTCAGTCAAAGCGTCGAGCGACAACCCACGGCAGCAGCGCACTGGTGGAGCAGCAGCAGAAGCTGTAGCAGGCATGGCGACTCGGCGTTCGTGTCGCTCTCGGTGAGTTTGGCTGCCGCAGATCATGTCAACTTTATTGACGGAGAGCACGTCAAGATAAGCGTGTGCAGTCTGGAAGTAGCTCTGACTGCAAGCATACAGCAGAGTTTGCTGCTGCTGGGATTGCATTGCATCGGCTGAGGCAGCATCAGCAAGCTCTTAGCTCTTGTACCTTACATTCATCATAGTACTATGTGTCCTGTGTTGCGTGACTGCTTGTGTCTTCAATGACTGCAGGTCCAAAGCGCAGGCAGATGCATCTGCAGCATCACCTTGCCTGCTGTCCAGCCCAGTGCTTCCAGTGCTGCTGCAGCATCCCTGCATGCAGCACTGCAGCACTGCCTGCATACTGCTGTGCACAGCTAAGGCTTTTGAACAGCCCATCACGCAGTACATGCGCGGTCAGCTCAACGTGCAGTGCAACATGCAGCATCAGGGCGCAAGCAGCTGCCAGCTCAGGGGCGATTTCCTCGACTGGCTTGCGCAGTACGGCTGCCTAGCCAAAACCCTGAAGCTACAGCTATACCCTGCCTACCAGCCAACATGCAGCAGCATGGCGGCAATCGCAGCAGCCCTGAAGCTTGCGGCAAAGCAGCAGACTGCTTGCAGGACAGCAGCAGCAGGTGGCAGCAGAAGCAGTTGCCTTTCGCTGCAGGCCTTTGAGGCTCCTGCAAGCAGCATAGCTGTCCTGCAAGCGCTACCAGCAGCATGTTTGAGCAGGCTTGACCCTGGTCAACTCGTGTACGCCGAGCTAGATGACAGAATAACAGCGCCAAGAAAGGCATTGCAGCGCCTCAGCAGCTTACGGGAGCTAACCCTACACAAGGGTGACGCGAATGTGCTGCTGCAAGCCACCTCGAAGCTGCTGCAGCTGCAGAGTTTGAATGCGAAGCAGCTGTCGGCTGCTGGTGTTGGGGCCTTCAAGCATCTGCCGCCGCAGCTGCAGAGCTGCACGTTCACGGCAGACTTGAGTGGGGGAGCAAGCGGCTTGTCTGCAGATGAGGTAGGTGGAGTGAAGCAAATGCCACAGCAGCAGCAGCAGCAGCAGTAGCAGCAGCATGGTGAGATGATGCAAAGAGCATGTGGTGTGCTGGCAGATGGATGGTAGGTGCCAAATTTGTTGCAGACCTAGCAGCAGTGACAGTGGTAGCACCTTTACGGCAGACTTGAGTGGGGGAGCAAGCGGCTTGTCTGCAGACGAGGTGGGTGGAGTGAAGCAAAAGTCACAGCAGCAGCAGCAGCAGCAGCAGCAGCAGTGGCAGCAGCAGCATGGTGAGATGATGCAAAGAGCATGTGGTGTGCTGGCAGATGGATGGTAGGTGCCAAATTTGTTGCAGACCTAGCAGCAGTGACAGTGGTAGCACCTTTACGGCAGACTTGAGTGGGGGAGCAAGCGGCTTGTCTGCAGACGAGGTGGGTGGAGTGAAGCAAAAGTCACAGCAGCAGCAGCAGCAGCAGCAGCAGCAGTGGCAGCAGCAGCATGGTGAGATGATGCAAAGAGCATGTGGTGTGCTGGCAGATGGATGGTAGGTGCCAAATTTGTTGCAGACCTAGCAGCAGTGACAGTGGTAGCACCTTTACGGCAGACTTGAGTGGGGGAGCAAGCGGCTTGTCTGCAGACGAGGTGGGTGGAGTGAAGCAAAAGTCACAGCAGCAGCAGCAGCAGCAGCAGCAGCAGTGGCAGCAGCAGCATGGTGAGATGATGCAAAGAGCATGTGGTGTGCTGGCAGATGGATGGTAGGTGCCAAATTTGTTGCAGACCTAGCAGCAGTGACAGTGGCAGCACCTTCACAGCGGACTTGAGTGGGGGAGCAAGCGGCTTGTCTGCAGATGTGGTGGGTGGAATGAAGCGACTATCACAGCAGCAGCAGCAGCAGTTGAAATAGCAGCAGCATGGTGACTTGGATGAAGATAGATGTGGTGCCAAGTGCAAGCTGCATACCCAGCAGCAGTGATACAGGAAGCAGCAGCAGTGCCAGTGATAGCAGGAGCATGGGCTGAGCAGAGCAGGGGCAAACGGCCTGCCTGCAGATGAGGTGTGCTGCAACATGCAGACGTAGTCATTGCTTCATTCTGCTGCTGCTGCTGTTGCTGCTGCTGCTGCTGTTGCTGCTGCTGCTGCTGTTGCTGCTGCTGCTGCTGCTGTTGCTGCTGCTTGCAGGAGATGTCTGCTGCGGTGTCGCTTGGGCACATGACGGCGCTGACGGAGCTGCGCTGTGCTGCGTGTGCCCCTGTTGTTCGTAGTGATTGCTTCATGCTGCTGTGTTGTTGCTGCTGCTGCTGCTGCTGCTGCTGGTTGCAGCAGATGTCTGCTGCGGTGTAGCTGGGCCACGTGACTGTGCTGACGGAGCTGCGCTGCGCTGTGTGTGCTCCTGCTAGTCGTAGTCATCACTTCATTCTGCTGCTGCTGCTGCTTCTGGTTGCAAGAGATGTCGGCTAAGGTGTCGCTGACGGAGCTGCGCTGCGCTGTGCGTGTTCCTGCTGGTTGTAGTCATTGCTTCATGCTGCTGCTGCTGCTGCTGGTTGCAGGAGATGTCTGCTGCGGTGTCGCTGGGCCACGTGACTGCGCTGACGGAGCTGCGCTGTGAGTGCTACATGCTGGAGGGCACCACCTTCGACCTGCAGCCAGCGTGAGTGGTAGCAGCCTAGACTTGTGGCACTGAGCCACGTCTGCAAGGGCATGTGAGCATGCACATGTCAGCCACATAGCTCTCTGACCACCGCCGGCACGCTCCGTTCTGCTCCATTCTAGCAGTGCTGGTGCGACAACAGGCATTACCGACATCATTGCCTCAGCCAATGCCTGCCAGTAGTGCTCCTTTCAATGCATTCTGCAAGGCTTTTGGGATTTTCACAGGATTTCCTGACTCAAACATTGCCCCTGCTGCTGCTGCTGCAGGGATGTCATGCCTCCCAATCTGCGCAAGCTGATGCTGTCCAGTGTAGAGAGCGTCAAGCAGCTGCAAGATCTGACAGCGCTGGAAACCTTGGAACTTTGGTCAGCTGAGATCATGAAACCCGAGGTTTTGCGGCAGGTCAGCAGCCTAACAAACATCACTGAGCTGCGTTTGGGGTACTTCCCCAAATTTGAAGCCCCGGAGCGAATTGAGGAACATGCGGGGGTATGGCCGGTGCTGCCAACACTAAAGGGGTTAGAAATCCAGTGGCATATGTTTGAAGATGTGCTGCCAGATCGCGTGATCTCTCAGCTGCCGCAATGCAGCGGCTTGACTCGTCTCAGCATAAAAGCAGGGAGCGACGGTATGATAGAGGGCACCTCACAGCAGTTTGCGGCTGCAGTGTCGCAGCTGAAGCAGCTGCAGGAGCTTCGCCTTGCAGGATCGGGCTTTGTGTTTGCTGATTCCGTTGTCGATGACGACGATGAAATCGAGGATGATATGGAGACAGTGTTGCGAGGGTTGTTAGGTTTGCAGCAGCTGCAGAGTTTGGCGCTGGTGGATATAGATCTGTCGTTCGATGGCAGGGGCTCAGCGTATTCGGACTTGCGCAAGCTCACGCAGCTAACGCGGCTTGAGCTTGAGCATCCCCCATACAGCAGTAGCACGATTGATGCCATACCGCATGTGGAGCACTTGACAGAGCTGCGGGTGCTTCGGCTAGCCATGCCAAAGTGGGTGGGATTGGTGTATGCAGGCACATTCGCCTCGAAGCTACAGAAGCTGCAGCAGATTGCTTACGTGATTGATGATTTCAAGACCGCCAGAAAGACCTGGGATCGTGAGGGCAGATCAGATGTGTGTGTTATGCACATAGAGACTGACGGCTGTACCACGCACGTGTGTGGTGGGGACGGTGCGCCGCATCGCCACTTTAGTTGGGCGGATCCGCAGCCAGATTGGCTGCAGTAGTCTAGCACGTGTGACGGCTTTGCGGTTGCGCATATATAGTCAGCATGGCTGAAGTGCAGTGTATGCACCAGGGCTGCACTGCATCATGCAGTGCGCGAATGCAGCATGTTTGTTTGTGCGGGGGCGCCAAGTCTCCTTGCAGGAGGCAAGCATGGAGGTGAGGTGTTGTGAGGTATTAGCCATTAGCAGGATCAGGCTTCATGGTTTACGCCTCACGTGACGGGTCGAACTTCCGTTGAACACCTTTGGTTGGTCAAAAGGATCAACAAACATGCATTCGTGGGGCTTTTGAGTGGCCGTCAGAGCTTCAGACACACCACTG
>CADDIJ020001649.1:0-148325 GCA_902809745.2 Tetradesmus lagerheimii | reverse complement strand
CGTGTAGCTGTGTAACCACAAGCACCAGCCTGGCTTTTAGGGGAGTTCCCACAGTACAGCGTACTTTGCACCGTACTACAGCGTACTCTGTCTCAGCCGCCACGTACTCTAGCATACTACGCACTACGTACTACGTACTACGTACTGATGAACCCTGAAACTATGGATCAATGACTTGAAGTTTTTGACCTGACATGCGGCTGGAGCCTCTGGAATGTTGCTGCAGTGCACCTAATGCAGAGTATTTGGCCGGCTGCGTACTTGCAGACCAGCATGGTTGCTGAGCACTGTCTAGCGGCTGGTTGGCAACAGCGGCTGGTTGGCGGCTGCGGATTACTTGCAGTGACTGGATCGCAGAGTGAGTATTGCTGGACGTGCAAAGTGGAGACGGCCAGCCAACGCGCTTAGCAAAGCACAGGGTGAATGCCTGCCTTGGCGGTGACTGCCATTGCAACTGGCATGATGCCAGTACGGCCCAGCGTACGGCACAGCAGAGCAGCGCACATGGTTGTTGACCAGCCGTCAAGCACACAACGGCGGCAAAACAGAAGGATCCGATTGTGCAGCATTTGTCCCATGCATTACCAGGTGCTCGCTGTTGCCAGCATCGAAGTAAACCCCTCTAGACTGCCGCGTTACTGACGTGGCACGTTCCACGCCCCGGCTAGGTGCAACACACGTGCATTGGGCAGTGTTCACAATTTTACTCCCGACCTGCGATTTGACTGCTCAGCGACCGCACCGTGCAGTATTCACGCTGTCTGAACAGGAGGATCACCCCTCGTCACCGCAGCTGTGAGGCCACGGCCACAAGCACCTGAGCCTGAAAGCATTGTTTTGCATGTTTTCTCGATAGTTAACGCGCCAGGGTTGCGCGCTGCGGCCAGCAACAGACACATGCGCTGGTCTCTCAATGCTGGGCTGTGTAGCTCAGCCTTCGTTGTAAATGCGCTGGCTTCGGAATTTGAATCAGGTGAGATCGGTTTGCTGGCTCGGAATCCTTAGCGCTGCAAATTTGAAAAGGTGGAGTTGGAGGGATTGCAAGCCGTGCAGAGCTTCACCTTAGATCTTCGTATGTTGCTTTTGGTTGTGTCTAGAAATGTTTACAGCCGGCTCCTGGTGACTCCAGTCCGCACAGATGAGGAGTAGTCCGATGGTAGTGTGCAGCTCCCTCACATCACCCAACCTCCGACTGCTGCTTTCGCTTGTCGTCGCACACGCGTGTGCAGACGCATGATGTTCGGCGAGTGCTGCACCCGCGTGAGGCGTGCTGCCAGGAACAGCTCAAGCACTCTATGCAGCAGCTGAATACAGCAGCAGCTTGATCTTCCAGTCTGTGCTACGAGCAGAGGACGCAGAGCAGCCTGGCCAACGGTTGCGTTTGGAGAAAGGTCTCAGCAGTTTCTATGTTCAGCACAGAGGAACACACCTCTGCAGAAGCAATGTCAGGCAAGCTGTACATGTTGACCCCTGTTTCGTCTCCGATGGTCACTCGCCCCGGTTCACCAACAGCAGAAGAGGCAGCAGCAAGCGCAGGAGCTTCATTCCTCAAAGACTTTGCAACCAAACACAGCGACAGCATGCATGTCTTCAGCCGCTTCGCTAAGCTGAGTGGTGTCAGCAACAGCAGCGCTGGCCTGTCAGAGGTTCCTGCAACAGCTTCAGACTCGCCGTTTGCAACAGCTGCCATGCAAGCAGCAAGCAGCGGCAGCCCACCCCGTGTTCCTGCAAGCCACAGCCGCAACAGCAGCACAAGCAGCCAGCAGCAGCAGCAGGTGCGTTGGCGCTCGCCACCCTGCTGCTCCAGCTGCGGTGCTGCTAAGGCTGACGGTGGTTGCTGCAGCGGCTGCGGAGGCAGGTTCTGCAAAGCATGCATGCTGCCTGAGAGCAGCAGCAGCAGCGACAGCAACAGCAGGAACGAGGGGGTGGCAAGTGCTGCTGGCATTGCTAAGGCGGGGCGGAGCGGCCTCGGAGGTTCCTGCAGCAACTGCAGCAGCCTTTGCAACGCATGCAAGCGCATCACGTGCAGGTAAGCAGGAGGCTGGGCAATGTTTGACCCGCAGTGGATGTTTGCATGCCGCGGTCGCCGCAGCAGCTGGCAGAAAATCTAGGTGGATGCATGGCAGCGGTGTGCGTGCTGCTGCTGCTGCTGTTGTATGTGTTGCACGTCGTGCGTGCAAAAAGCTCAACAGCAGCAGCACGCACACCGCTGCCATGCATCCACCTATGTTGCTTGCCAGCTGCTGCTGCATGTTGCACGTCATGCACAAGCACAGCGGCTTGAATTTGGCATGCATGCATATATGCATGCGTCAGCAGTACAACCATCCACATACTTGCACCTTCATCTTCTATGCATACCTCACTCTTCTGTTTCCTTCTCCTCCTGCTGCTGCTGCTGCTGTCCTCCCCACATTTGCTCCTGGTAGCTTCTGCGAGCCAAGCAGCGGCCATGCAGCTGCAGCACGCATGTGTGAGGCCTGCGCAGGCACCTGCGATTCCTGCAAGCGCGCAGCATGCGACCCTTGCGCAGCATCCTTTGCTGCATGCGGCAGCTGCGGCTACGCCACTTGCGAGGATTGCAGGCTGCAGATGCACTTGGGCTCAGAGGGAGTGGCGGGCTCTGCTGCTGCTGGTGGTGGTGGTTCTGGCAGTGGAGGCTGCTGGTGCGCGCCCCCGCTGCGCTCTGCCAGCAATGTCAGGTGAGAATGTGTTTTGCATCAACCAAGTACGGCAGTTGCTGAGCAGGGTACTGTTGCACCATTGTCTTCAAGGTGTGATCTGGATCTTTTCACAGTCAGATTGTGAGAAGACTGGTTTCGGCAACGGTGGCTGCTGGTGCGCACCACCGCTGCGCTCTGCCAGCAATGTCAGGTGAGGCGCTGGCAATGTTTTTCCGCAGCGTATATTGTGAGTGGGGGAAGTTACACGTAGGCCGTTCACCATCCTAGATGGCATGCACCACACAGGGTGATCGCAGAAGAGCGCCAGTGAAAAGAAGATTGAACTCGTTTTGCATTCACAAAAGACGGCAGTTGCTGAGCAGGGTAGTATCACACCACTGTCCTCAATGGTCACTGCAGTCAATGGTCACTGCAGGAGCTGCTGCTGTTCTTGATCGTCACAGCTGGAGTGACCATTGAGGACAGCAGCAGCTCCAGCAGTGACCATTGACCCAGGGTGACAGCAGCAGCAAGGGTGAGGGATTGGAGATAGTATGCGAGGCAGCTGGCACAAAATGCAGCACAGACATGATGCAGACATGCAGCTGCTGTTGCCGACACGTTTGCAAACATCAGCCTTGTGATTTGCACCTGACCCCTTCCCCTCCTCCTTTCCTGCAGGCACATCAGCAGTCAGCGCTACCAGCTCTCACAGCTGCACCCATCAGTGCTGGCATCATCCATGCAAGCAGCAGGCCTGCGCGACCCCGAAGATTACGATGACGATGATTACGATAACGACTACGCCGATTTCGAATACGACTTTGAATTCAACCCCGCCACCAGCAGCAGCGTCATGAACGCAGCGGCGGCGTTTGATGCGCTCAACCGGGGAGGCAGCAGCGGCTCAGATAAGCAGCAGCAGCAGCAGCCGGACCTGCAGCAGCAGCTGGATGCAGACACGCTTTCTGCTCACCACAGGTACTGGACAACAGGATCCAGCGCGGGGTCTGATCGCCTGGCAGCGCTGGATTCGCGGTCTCTCGGTGCTGTGTTGGGTGCGATCGGCTCCCTGGGAGGTGCGAACAGTGGAGCGTATGGGCTAGCTAGCCCTGGTAGCAGCCACAGCAGTGGCAGCCACATGTTGCAGGGGAGCTACCAAGGCTCGTTCGCTGCAGCAGCAGCTGCAGCGGCGGCTGGCAGCAGCAGCAGCGTTGGGTACGGCTACCAGCAGCAGCAGCGGGGTGGTGGTGTGGGCACTGGTGCTGCTGCTGTCGTGGCGGCTGCTGCTGCGGGGGTGGGGGCACATCGCGAGGTCAAATGTGTTTGACGAGATGACGGCGGCTGAGAGTGATGTGTGAGTTGGGGGTTTTGGAGGAGCTGCTTTCGGCTTCCCTTCGTAGTATTCAGTGGGCTCGCTGGTTAACCAGCAATGTTGCATGCGCTTTGTTTTGGCAGTGATCTGATAGTGTTACATAGGGGCCCAGCCTCTGTCTTCAACTTTCATCTGGGGCTGGTGGCGTACCGTGGGGACAAATGTTACTTGGCAGTTGTGGATGTTACAGGACTCCCAGGGGGTTTGCCGACTGGTGTCTCGGAGCATTGCTGCGTATCTTGTGAAAGCTTGGGATGTGCGTAATAGTTGCAAACATAATGGAGCGGTGCTCCCTCTTTCTTCCGCCCCGGGGGGGCGCGGGGCCGATGGCGTTGATGCTATGGCTTGATCTGGTAATTTGATGATGATGAGGAGGAGGAGGAGGACTCCCAGCAGCTTGGCAGTACGTTGTTGCATTACAGCATTTCATGTGCTGATTATCAATCTCATTTTGGTTCTGCTCGGAGGCGTGCTTGCGTGCCGCCTGTGTTGTTGTTTCCGGGTGCAGCGACAGATTCCCCGCAGTTGGCATTGACTGCTGACTTTCAAAGGTGCAGGGTCGGCTGCTTGGCTCGTGTTTTGTCACTGCTCATTTGTCGCACAGTCGCACAGTCCACACAGGTTTGCATACTACAGCTAGTAGAGAGCAGCGCAAGGCGCATTTTGGGTTGGTTGCAACAGGTCGTTTAGTAATAGGCTGCTGCCCTGTGATGGCTGTCGCAGCTACAGCTATGGGTCGACGCCACTGTTGTCCACTTCTCAGGATTCTGTGTTGCAATGGGTTTGTTGCTTTGCATGATTGCGGCTGTTTCAATGGAGGCACGCATACGGCAGATGTGATGGGAAGTGCAAGACGGCCAAACCGTGTGAGGGAGTGATGAGGCCAATATGGCGTGCGAGCTCACAGCTGTGTACCACTGAGTGGCACACAACACCCCGGGTCATTTTGTTGGCGTGCCATTTGTCTGGCCAAAGGGAGGCCTGAGTGTGCTGGTTTGTGTTGGTGGGTCTGCCGTCCTTGTATGCGCCTGTGTTCTGCAGCGCTACGCACCCTCTTTGAAGTAACTGCCGTGGTGATATGCAACAAGCAGTTGCGCAACCGTGCGTTGCTGATGTGTTGATCGCACACGCCTGCCTGCTACGCATGCGTACGTACGCGTGCGCACATATCTTCACTCAACTGCGGTTTGAGCATGTCATTGATGCATCACGACCTCCTGTCCCCATGTTATTACCATGTTACTGGCCATGTCACGTTGGTTGTTTTATTACCGCATAGTACAGTATGCATGCACGCTCTTGCACTTGCTCTTTGTATGTATGCATTTGATACGGATGTATGTACACATATGTACGTTTGATGGAGATCGCTGGACATCGTTGTGATGTGTCGGTTGGTCGTTTGGTCATCACCAGAAGTCACATGTTGTGGCTGGAGTTCATGTGACTGAGCGCCACGTGATTTCGAGTGTACGCGTATCTATGCCTGATGGAAGTCAGCTGGTGTTGCTACGGGTGCTGTCTCTGTCAAGGGGAAGGCACGGTGTCTCTTCTGTGATTGGTCACGCTGGCGTTCAATGTGTGCTGGGTGTGCAACCTGCTGGCCTGTGTGTCCTTCCTGCATCCTGTTGGCTTGAGGAAGACTTGTTGGCTTGTGTGTGTAACATATGGCTGCTGCAGCCATCGGAATCTGCTTCCTGGTCTGCTGTGCTGCAATGGATGTGGAGCTGCTGTGTCGCCTTGACAGCCTACTTGGGAAACTGAGGCTCAGGTTGACCTGCGCCAGTGTGACGTGTTGGAGACCTGTTTGACCGCTCGTTACCTGACGGCAAGACCGTGCTGCTGCTGTTCTTGGCTGCATGCACAAAAGTCTTCTTATCTTTGGTGGGCGTGCTCGCCGCAGTTGAGATGTCTGTTGCTTTGGGAGTGGTCTGGCAAGTTGCGTCTCCCTCTGTACTACCCGGTCCGTTGGCTTCGCTCCTTTCTGTGGACCAGCTGGCAGGGTGCTGGTGGCTGCGTGTTCGCTTAGCTGCAGCCTGAAGAGTTTGTGTTGTATGTTGCTGTACTATTGGAAACTGGAGTTGTGTTTTACGTCAGGTTGCATTGTGTATGAGCAAGTTGTTTGTGTCCTGCATGCTGCATGTCTGCTGATATTGCTGTGTGGTTATTGTCTGCCTAGCCTGGTCTGGCTGCAATGAAAGTGCAACGCGTCTGGTTGCTTGGTGTGAACATGCTGTGCATCGGGTGATAGCGTGCTGCACACTCAGCTTGTGCTGTGGGGAAAACCTTGTGTTTGGTGACCTGGGGTGCTGCAGGTTGTGGGTGAACATGACAACAGACTTGTACTATGCTGGACGCCAGCTTGCGTTGCTTGCTTCTGCGCTGACTGCTCTGGGGTGTTTCGGCATGGCTGATGTGATTGTATGTGTACTTTTATTGCCGTCGTCCGGATGAGTCATCGTTGCTACGCTGCTGCATACAGCGATCAGCAAAGTTGGTGGTGTATGCTGGACCCTTCTATGCAGCATTGTTGGTGTTCAACAGCCGGCGGCTACTCATCATGACTTGGACGCCAGCAGCTGTTTGATGTGGCTGCTGTATGCGGTCAACGCGTTGCTTATCATCATCATCATCATGTTACCCATTAAGCCATAGCATCAACGCCATCGGCCCCGCGCCCCTCAGGAGCGGAAGAAAGAAAGAAAAGAAGAAAGAAAGAAAGACGCGCTGCTTATGATAGCTGGCCTGGTGCTGCAAATGCAGCAGTCAATGCGCCAATACACGTGCTGCTGTGCATCGCGTAAGGGGTTGAATGCTGTTCTGTCATGAGCATGCCATGCTGCTGTTGCGATGAATCACCAATTGGTTGTCGGCTGGTTTACGCACAGATCTTGCGACGTCTGCATGATTACGGCCAAGCCCAATTGGCACGCCTGGTTTCACAGAATTCATTGCATTGTGTAGTACACCATGTGTAACAAATCAGACAAGCGTATTTTATACAGGTGAACCCTGCAGACTGTACCTTATCCTCCGTGCCCGCGGTGCTTATTCAGCTCAGCGGGAATACATATATCCGTCTAAATCCGCTCTTTGACATGTCCCTATACACTAGGCTGAGAGTTTCCGAAACTGAAGGGCCTTCGACTGAAAGACAGTCAATGCCTGGGCTGCCAATCAACGAAGTTTTGAAACATTTGGGCTGCACCCAAGACGGCTGGGCCCGTCGGACCCCCAACTATTGGCAATGATTTGAATGCTGGCTAGCACCTGCAGGCTGCAAGCTTGCACAGGCTCAAGGAATGAGCGGGACTGGAAGGCACATCATGTGCCTTGCGTGCGGCACGCAAATCAAGCGGACATGCTTTGTGTGCCGGTTGACCTGCCATGAGAAGCCAGGCACACTTTTCCGTCAGATACAGTCATCGGTAGTGACCATCGCAGATCAAGGCAAAAGCGGATACGATTCATTGTATTGCACAAACAATAAGCAGCGTTTAATTTTAGTTCACCTACAGCAGCTGCGCCTGGTTCCAGTCACCAGCCAGCACAGGTCACGAAGAATATTCGACGGTTGCGATTATCACCACATTACCATGACCAACGATGGCCCAGCCAACAAACATATGCAGAGACATTGAAGCATAAAGGCAGATCACGGGCGTATTGGCGGTCATGCACCGAGCCTGAGAAGAGTCGAACACTGAGAAGCTTTGAACTTGTCGTGTACACGGTACACGCCCTTAGACACCAGGCAAAAAATGGGTTTTTCGCTTAGTACTTATAGATCACGATCATAGCATGCGATGCCCAAGATTCGCTCGAAACACGAGCAGCACCGGTTCGCATTCTGCTTAAGGTGATTAAGTTTGACCCCTTCGGGCCCAGCCAACAAGGCATCCACCTGGTCAACTGACAGCAAACAGATGTACGCCCAGGCATCAGTCCAACTTTCAGAGCGTGTCCTGCAGCTGCAAGACACTCAACGCTTAGGATGCCAGTCAACGAACTTCTGGAACAAGGCATCCACCCCGTCAACCGTCGACACATCTCGCAGCAGCCGCCCTGTCAGCTGCTGCTGCTGCTGCGCCACTGCAGCCTTCACCAAGCCTGTGCTGTTAGCCCACACGTATGCATCCACGCGTCCAAGGTAATGCATGTAGCTTAGGGTTTTGATGCTCGGTGGCCGCACCATGTACGATAGCCACTCTGAGCGTGGTAGCAGCAGCTGCTGCGACAGACCTGGGTAAATGTCAGCTGAAGCACCTGAGAATGCAGGTGCTGCTGCTGCTGCTGTTGCTGCTGAGTCAGCAACCTGTACATCTGTACTGCCTATGCTGCTGCTGCTGCTGCTGCTGCTGCCAGACCCAACGGTTATGTCTGCATATGATGCCCTACGCGCTGTTTCCATATTGCTGCTGCTCCTTGCTGCTGTCTGCTGTTGAGGGGGCACAGCACTGATCCTCACGCAGTGACGTACACTGGCTGGGCAGTGAACAGGCGCACCTGCTGCAGCACCTAACACCTGCACCAGCTGCGCCACTGCTGCTGCTGCTGGCTCAGCGGCTGCACGTTCAGCCTCATCACCAGCAGCAGCAGCAGCAGAATCTGCAGCTGCTGATTGAAGCTGGTCTGGGAAGCTACTGTCTACTATAGCATCCAGCAGTGCTGCTCTGCTGTCAAAAACACCACCAGCAGCAGCAGCAGCAGCAGCACCAACACCAGCAGCTGTGGCTATATGGAAAGACCCAGAGCTTGGTGAGAATACCCTTCTGCTGCTGCTGCTGCTGCTGGCTTGCTTGGTACCAGACCCGCTCCTGCTGTGTATGAAGGCTTTGGAGGAGCACAGAGCGTGTGCATCTGCTGCAAGCATCCGGTCAGCAGCCTGCAACACACAGTGATGCATGTCGGCTTCAAGATGTGGGATGTTCATCGCAGTCGCCCAGGTGGGCGGAGGTGACATTGCTGAGCACACCAGATGCCTACTTAGCACCACAACAACACAAGTAGATCACACTTTGACTCAATTGCAGCCTGTATTGGTACCAGCAAACAGCTCACCTGCCGCAGCAATGCTCGTCTGCTGCTCAGTGGCAGCTGCAGATCATTGGACGCGCCCCAGTACTGCTGCAGCACTGCAAGAATGTGGTCATACGGTGCCCTGCTGCAAACTGCTGCTGACACAAGTGCTGCTGTGCCTCGTGATGCTGTTATTGCCTCTGGACCTATTAGGCCCAAATCGCCCAGCACCTGCAGCAGCAGCAGCAGCAGGTGCAACTCCACTTGTCAGCCTGACCATAACATGCTGGTGACCGCAAACCCTTTACATGCTGGTGACCGCACTGCATCATCTCAAGAAGTGCAGTATCGTGTATGCTGAATATAGACAAAGTAATCGTGCTTGTGACCATACATCGTAAATCATCATTACACGCCCTACGCGCATTCGGCCTGGGATGCTGGATGGTCTTATCACCCTCTGGGCGTCAGTCACCGATGTCTTGCAACATACATGCTGCAACATAACTGCTACTTGAAAACCATAAAGCCAACCGAGAGCTCACTACACAGCTCACTGATTTGTGCTAGCAACCTTCTCTGCTAGCTGTCTCCGATGTATACAGTGTGCCAGGCTGCAGCACAGAATTGCTGCTAAGTCCTCACCCTGACAGCTCCCAGCACGTAGAACAGCAGAAACCCTTGAGTGCTAATACTGTATCCCAAAGACCCCGCTGCATAAGCTGCTACGGCTGCACCCGAATGCAGGGACATTCTTCTGCTGTCCGTGATGTTGCTGCTGACCTCACGCCAGTGGCGGAGTTCTAGCAGCGATCCACGAGGCTTGATAAACTCAAAGTTAATGCTAAACCAATGATCAAGGATTTGTCTAATGCATCGCTTCCGGTAGACAGTGGTGCGCGGGCCCGGACTTTCAATTGTTTGAGGCAAAGCTGACACCCTTCGCTCACACAATAGTCGCGAACACCTGCCGATATTGTTTAAGTTTTGTTTGTTAGAGCTAAACGTGGTCACTTCATCAGTTGTCAGGTGTCACCCGTGTTTCTGATGTGCCCGCCCATTGTTTGTTCAGAAAGGCACCCGTCCGTGCGGCATCACCTGCTCTCAACCAAATGTGTGACATCCAGTTGTCCAGTGCACTATCATAGCTCCGACACAGTCCATTCAACACACTGGGCGTGCACTGGGACTCGCCCCAGTCACGTATAGCCACGCTGCTGCTGCTTCAGTACGCGTAAAACCTTCTTCTGGTTCCGACATCTCTTGCTGGCCACAATGGACGCCGTGGGTGACACGTACGCCATCAGTGAGAGCGACTTCCAAGATGCAGGCTCTCCAGGAGCCAACAAGCCTTCCGTGGCAGCGATCGTGGACATGATGAAGAAACTGAAGCTGCCGAAGCTGCCTCAGCTAGCAAGCAGGGCAGCAGCAGGTAAAGAAGCCTGCTGTGCTGCTTGACCAGCAACTGTTTGCAGCAGTGCAGCACGGCAAGCATGACAATCTCAGCACAAGCAAAAGCAGCAAGCCAGCAAGGGAAGTGGCAGCTAATCGACTGGTATCAGTTGAGAATGTACCTATGCAGCAGCCCAGTTTTGGGTGCATGCCAGGCTGTTGGACACACATCCGGCAGCAAGTAGAGTACTGGCAGCAGCTCGCAGCACAGAGGCAATGGTTCACTCCCTGCCAAGAAACCAGCACGATGGTGACCACTTGCCCTGATGTTTCTGCTGTTCATAACCTGAACACCTTGAGCTTAGTGGTATTACACTGCTGGCATATCACGTGTTTGCCGCAACAGGTGCCTCTCGCGCTGCTGGTGAAAGCCCAGAGGCTGCTGCAGCAGCAGGTGCTGCAGCAACACTGACGGAAGTGGCAGGCATAATGACGCACGTGGCTAAGGAGCACTTGGGGAACCTGGTGACGCACCCTGGACACGTCATTGTGGGCATGTACTACCTGGCAAAGAGGCACCAGGTAGGCCATCAAACTCGCATATATGTTGTGTCTTTTCTCAACAGTGTTTGGTTTTGTTGTGCAGCATGCTGGGCAGCAGCAGTTTGCGTGGCTGATGCACAACTCACTGCACGTTGCTGCTGCTGCAGATGATCAGGCTGGCTGACAACATTGATGGCACCCATGTGCTCGACAAGGAGCTGGTGGAGCAGCTGATACGGTAAGCTCTGGACTGTTATAACACTGTTACATGACATAACTAACATAATGATGACAACATGGGACATTCCAAGCAAACATGCGTGCCTCGCTGCCATAAAATGAGCGGCTTGTATTGATGCACACTGCAAGGACAGCCAGCGGGCACCCAAACCATGAGTATTCAGTTGTTTTTGCTGCTGCTGCTGCTGCTGCTGTCGCCCTCAGCTATGTTGACATCAGTGACTCCATCTACCCTGACCGCTACCCAGTGCTGGTGCAGCAGGAGCAGGTTGTCAAAGTGAGGCACCCAGCAGCAGCAGCAGCAGTCTGGATGCAGCAGCAGTCTAGCTGCAGCAGCAGCAGCACTTCTGCAGCAGCCACAGACTTGACAAGCAGTGAGCAAGTGTGTTTGAAAAAGGGCACTACAGTTGTTACTGGCAGCCTCATTGACAGACTGTTTAGGTAACTGAGCACAAAGACGGGCTTTGGCTGTTGAAGCCGTCTGTCCATAGGTGCTATGCACAGTGCAGGACACCAACACCCAACGGCTGTTTAAGAGCTGCACTCGCAATGCGCACTGCTGCTGCTGTTTGCTACTGCAGGAGTCTGACATCCTGTTCTTCTACACGCAAGTGCACAAGCTGCAGCCAGGGTTCTACATCGCAGCAAACCACGAGACCAAAACCCTGATGTGGGTTATCAGGGGCACACACGACATCCATGACTTGCTGACGGACCTGTGTGGTGTTGCAACACCAATCGCTGGTGGTGCTGCGCATTGGGGCATGTGGAGGGCAGCTGGCTGGCTGCTGGACAACCACTGGGACAGGTCAGGGTTTGAAAGTTGTTACAACAATGTTATAACAGCGTTATGAGATACATGTGGCGTGACATTCCCTTGTGGTGTTGCAATGCCCATCGCTGGTTGTGCTGCGCATTGGGGTATGTGGAGGGCAGCTGGCTGGCTGCTGGACAACCACTGGGACAGGTGGGGGTTTAAGTGTTGTTATCACAGTGTTATGAGGTACATGTGGTGTGGCATTCCGTTGTGGTGTGGCAACATGTGGCCCTGGAGGTGCTGCAGATCAAAGCATGTGGAGGGCAGCTGGCTGGCTGCTGTAAAACCACTGGGAAAGGTGAGGGTTTGAATGCTGTTATAACAGTGTTATAACACTGTTACAAGATGCATGTAGTGTGGCAACGCCCATTGCTGGCAGTGCTGCGCATTGGGGCATGTGGAGGGCGGCTGGCTGGCTGCTGGACAACCATTGGGACAGGTGAGAATTTGAACATTGTTATGACAGTGTTACAATATGCATGTGGTGTGGCAACACCA
Source organism: Tetradesmus lagerheimii (assembly GCA_902809745.2). NCBI lineage: Eukaryota > Viridiplantae > Chlorophyta > Chlorophyceae > Sphaeropleales > Scenedesmaceae > Tetradesmus > Tetradesmus lagerheimii. The sequence goes on along the minus strand of CADDIJ020001649.1, from coordinate 135,778 downwards.
ATCGTTGGCGGTGCTGCGCATTGGGGAATGTGGAGGGCGGCTGGCTGGCTGCTGGACAACCACTGGGACATGTGAGGGTTTGAATGTTGTTATAACATTGTTGTGACAGTGTTACAAAGTGCATGTGGCGGTGCAACACCAATCGCTGGCGGTGCTGCGCATTGGGGCATGTGGAGGGCAGCTGGGTGGCTGCTGGACAACACTGGGACAGGTGAGAGTTTGAAAGTTGTTGTTACATTGTTATAAAAGTGTTACAAGTTGCATGTGGTGTGGCAACCCCCATTGCTGGCGGTGCTGTGCATTGGGGCATGTGGAGGGCAGCTGGGTGGCTGCTGGACAACCACTGGGACAGGTGTGAATAATCATTAAAAAGCAATGTTGGAACACTCTTGTAACAATTTGCATGTTGTGATGCCCATATTCATGTGGTCAGGGCTACGTGCTTCCGTGGGGCACGCAGGTTGTTAGAAAACGTGATCAGTACTATTGTAAGGATCATGCAAGGCACTGTTCATGTGCTCATCAACACGAGCTGTGCGTGCTGCTGCTGCTGCTGCTTTGCTGTTGTCATCAGGGTGATGGGATTCTTGCAGCAGCACCTGGGCTACAACCTGGAGATCATCGGACACTCCATGGTGAGCTGCTACAGCTTCTGCGAGCCTCTGGAGTATCAGGATACAAATTTTATTACTTTGAGGTAGCCTTACAGAACACTTGTCATCACTTCATGAAACCGCTGAACTGAGCATGTCATCACCATCATGTTAGATCCAGCCGTAGCATCAACGCCATTAGCCCCGCGCCCCGCGTAAACGAAGCTCTGCATGAATTAGTTATGGTGCCGCTGTACCGCTGCCTGCAGGGAGCTGGCGTTGGCTCGCTGCTGGCGCTGCGGCTGAACACTGCTACACATTCAGCAACGCGTTTCAGACTCTTCGTCCATCGTCAGGCTGATGTTATGTTGCTGCTGTGCTGCAGGGAGCTGGGTCGCTGCTGGCGCTGCGGCTGCGTTGGTGGGTTGACTTCTTGCTAGGTATATGTCTGACCGCCTGATTGACCGGTGTACTGTGCCATTGTGCCATTGTGCGATTGTGCCGCTGCCTGCAGGGAGCTGGTGTTGGGTCGCTGCTGGCGCTGCGGCTGAACACTGAGAAGGCATTCCAGCAGCAGCTGGGTGGGGTCAAAGTGACGTGCATCGCCATCGCAACAGCAGCATGCCTCAGCAGGTGAGCAGCTTGTTGTGTCAGAATGTGATGGGAAAAGGCAACAGCAGAAGCATGCCAGGCAGCAGGGGCAGCGGGGGCAGCGGCAACATAATGTATGCAGCTGGGTGACGTCAAAGGGACGTGCATCGCCATTGCAACAGCAGCATGCCTCAGCAGGTGAACCAAACATCTACCTGCAGTAGCAGCAGCTGTGGCTGATCCTCCATGCACACAGCTGTGTAGAATCAGAGCAAGCGTCAACCAACCTTCGTAAGCATAGATCTGTTGTCAGATTTGTTTGCGCAACACGGGTACTGCAGCTGCGCTGCTGCTGCTGCTGGCTCCTTGTATGTCAACTTGCACCACGCTGCTGCTGCTGCTGCTGCTGCTGTTGCTGCTGCTGCAGTGAGCTGGCTGCTGCTGTGCACCCCTATGTGACAACGGTGGTGATGCGCTACGACCTGGTGCCCCGCTTCAGCGCAGGACAGGTGGGGCAGCAACAACTGCGCTTTTGTATGAAGCATAGCCAGAGTGGAAAGTCATTGGTGCTGTTCAGCTTGAGCTTGTGTTGGCGGCCTGACGACTAGTGCAGGTTTGGCCTGGTGCCTGGCCTCACTGCACGGCAGGTGGCAGTAAATGAATGAGTGGGTCACTCCCCATGTGCTCTGCAGCACCTGGGTTGGTTGCGGCAAAAGAGAGTGTGTGTGGACAAGGGATGAGCGGCTTTTTGGCTAGCGCAGGGCAGGTGATGCGCTACGACCTGGTGCCACACTTCAGCGCAGGACAAGTAGGGCAGCAACTGCAGGTTTGTTCAAAACACATATGCTGGCTGTATAGCCAGGGTGAAAACTTGGTGCTGTTCAGCTTGAGCCGCTTGAAAAGCACACGCGCGCCGCGGCTGCTCTGGATGGTGCGCGAATATGTGTGCATGTGGCTTGACTGCAACCTGTGACTGCTGCTGCTGCTGCAGGTTGAGGCGCTGCAGTGTGGACTGTTAAACAGCACTTTGCGAAGCATTCATACTACACTGCCGTACCTGTGACAGCAGGCCATCTCATTCTGCTGCTGCTGCTGCAGGTGGAGGCGCTGCAGCGTGAGCTGCTGGCCATCGACTACAAAGGGCTGCTGCATGAAGACCTCATGGAGCATGAGGTGAGGAGCAGCTGGCCCGTTGGAATCATGTTAAATTTTCAAATGTTATTTTGTCATTTTGTTATTTGGATCAGCCGTTGTGGTTAGCTTCTGCCTGCCATCGACTACAAACGGCTGCTGCACGAAGACCTGATGGAGCACGAGATGAGCTGCCGCTGGCACTTTTGAATTATGTTTTGCAATTAACATGTGTTACGTTACCATTCACCAGCTGAAGACCTCATGGAGCACGAGGTGAGATGGAGCTGCTGGAACTTTCACAGATATCACTGCCTGCCGCTGCACACCTTTTACTGTTCTACTCAATGTGTAGTCCGGCACTTCCAATTTGAACTATGTTAGGTGGGCCAATGGTGGGCTACATTCCTTTGCTGCCCAAGCATGTCATTACAAGCGACACCATGCTGCTGCTGCTTTGGTGTGTGTGGTCATTACCATACTGCAGTTGTGCACTTCTGCTGCTGCTGTTGCTGCTGCTGCTGCAGGTGTACCGCACTGCGCTGGAGGGCACAGCAGCAGTAGCTGAAAAGGTCAAACAGCTCGCAATAACACAGGCAGCAGCAGCAGCAGCAACAGCCGCCACAGCAGCAGCAACAGCAACATCAGCAGCGCGAGCAGTGCAAACATCAGGCAGTGCAGCAGCTGCTGCTGCAGCGAGTCAGGTGGCAGTGGTGCAAGCAAGGGCAGTTGCAGCTGGTGGTGTTATACAGGCAAAGGCAGCTGCCACCAGTGAGGCACTTGCGAAGCAGATAGAAGATGCGCTTGCGGCTGCTGCTGCTGCTGCTGCTGCTGGAGTCGAAGGTGATGATGGTGTCGCAGGGGGCGCAAGCTCAGTGCTGCAGCATCCCAAGGTGATCCAGCCGAGCTTGTGATGCTTCGCCTCCAGATTATGTTGCGCAGTCGAGTGCAAGCCATGCTGTGCCGTACTATGTCATGATATGCAGTTATGACGTAAGTGCAGAGGCCGAAGCAGCACAGTCTCAACCTAAGCAGCTTGCGCAAGTATGAGTCCGGACCAAAACATACCATGCCACACAACCAAACAAAGGCCTCAGGGGTAGAGTTCTGTCTCTGCAAGCTCCTGGCATTTCTGTGTTGGCGCTGCTGTGTCCAATCAGGTACCCGGGTTCTCCGTAGTGTTGTCCAGAAACTACTGGCTACCAACTGAACTCTATCATTTTTCGCTGTCATTCTGTGCCGTCATTGCAATTGCGTCAGGTGCGGGAGGTTGCTGAGCGTGTGGCAGGCGCACTGAAGCACACACCCGCTGGCAGCAGCAGCAGCACTGTTGCAGCAGCAGCAGCGGCAGATGCTGCCAGTGCTACCACCACCACTGCTGAAGGCGAGACAGTGACGGCAACAGTAGCTACAGCAGCAGCAGCAGTGGAGGTGCCATCTACAGCAGATGCAGCTGAGCCAGCAGTGGCAGTAGCTGCTGCAGCCACTGCAGCTGTTGCCACCACAGGCACAGCTGATACACCAGCCAAACCAGCAGCAGCAGCAGCAGGATGTGTGCCGATGGCACCTCCAATCGATGCAGCAGACGAGCCAGTTGGTGCATTAGAATCGTTTGAAGATACAGGAGAGGCAGCAGAGGTTGCGGCAGCAGCAGCAGCAGGGCAGTTTGTGGACGTGGTGTTGTATGCGCCTGGTCGGCTGCTGTATGTGCGGCCTGTTGATGAGAGTGTGGAGGAGGAGCAGCAGCGCTTCGAGTTGGTGGATGGCAAGGGAGGTGAGGCTGCTGTTCAGGATTTTAAACCTAGTCCCAAACCCTAAATCCTAACCTAAAACCTAAACCCTGAAGAGCAGCAAAGCTTTGAGCCAGTGGACCGAAAGGGAGGTGAGGCTGCTGCTGTTTGACTTGTCTCATTGCATCATGGGGTGTCGGCAGTGTGCATTGTGTGCGGCCGGTTGATGGGGGTGGAGAAGCAGCAGGAGAGCTTTGAGTTGGTGGACGGAAAAGGAGGTGAGGCTGCTGCTTCTGATTAAAACTAGTGGTTTATGCGCCTGGTCGGGTGCTTTATGTGCGGCGCGTGGATGAGAGTGTGGGGGAAGAGCAGCAACGGTTTGAGCTGGTGGATGACAAGGGAGGTGAGCCTGCCGGTGCTGTCAACTGATGCTAGCTGTTTGTGCAGCATCATTGAGGCGTGTTGATCGAATCTTGTAGAAGAGCGACAGCGCTTTAAATTGGTGGATGGCAAGGGAGGTGAGGCTGCTGCTTCATAAGTTGTGTCAGCGGATACAGGGTGTTGGCAGTGTGCGTTGTGTAAGGTCTGTTGATGAGAGTGTGGAGGAGGAGCAGCAGCCTTTGAGTTGGTGGATGGCAAGGGAGGTGAGGCTGCTGTGGTTTGACTGATGCTAGCGTTACATAGGGTTGTGGCTGCTATACAAATGTAGTATGATTTTTACTGATGAGGGTGTGGAGGAAGAGCAGCAGCGCTTTGGCTGGTGCTGGCTGATGCTAGCGGTTGATGCGATGCGGCAGCGTGCATATGGTTGAGGTGCGTTGATAAGAGTGTGGAGGAGGAGCGGCAGCACTTTGAGTTGGTGGAAGGAAAAGGAGGTGAGGCTGCTGTTTGCTGCAGGGTTCAGAGCTGTCCAAAGTCATTCACCATTGTGCTGCATGACAACATACGCCTTACTACACAGCAAGTGCTGTTGCAGCGTGGATGATACTGCAAGCAGCAGCGCATATAGACAATGCACTGCAGTTTTGAGCCACAGAAAGGTCTCCAAGCTGAAATGAATTGCTGTATGTGCGGCCTGTTGATGAGAGTGTGGAAGTAGAGCAGCAACGTTTTGAGCTTGTGGACGGCAAGGGAGGCGAGGCTGCTGATTTTCAACTGATCTCAGTGCATCATAAGGGTGTTGGCGGTGTGCATTGTGTGCGGCCTGTTGATGAGAGTGTGGAGGAGGAGCAGCAGCGCTTTGAGTCGGTGGACGGAAAGGGAGGTGAGGCTGCTGCTGTACTGGTCTCAACGGATTACTGTGCTGCATGACCACATCAGCTTGGCACCAGCAAGTTCTGTTGGCAGCGTCGGGGTCCTGCAAGCAGCAGCGCACGTAGGCGATGCACTGCAATCATGAGACACAGAAGTACGGTCAGTTGCCAATAACTATGCATGCGTGTGTGGAGTGAAAGCACCTGCTGCTGGGCAACTGCCTGTTTGCAAACCAGCCGTTGACATATCTGCAGAGTATGTGTACTTTCAGCCGTGCCTGTGCCTCCCTGATATGGTATGAACTAGTCACCAACAAAGAACATACACACACTGCTTGTGGCCACTCCCGCTGCTGCTGCTGCTGCTGCTGCAGACCAGCGCTTCAAGCGCATTGTGCTGCGCACCTCCTGCATGACGGATCACTTCCCTGCTGCTTACAAGGCAGGCCTGACAGACGTGCTGCAGCAGATCACCAAGCGTCAGCAGCGCAAGCAGCAGGAAGAGCAGCAGCAGGATGCAGCGCAAACAACAGATTTGTAGAATGCACTGTACAGCGCACACCAGCCGCTGCTGTGCTGACCCGGGGCCAGCTACTGCAGCAAGACACCAATCACCAAGCGGCAGCAGTGCAGGCCGCAGGAAGAGCAGGAACAGCAGCAAGGTCGGCAACAGGATGTAGAACATATTGTGTACAGCGCACAGCAGCTGGGCCAGCTGCTGCAGCAGGTCACCAAGCGCCAGCAGCGCAAGTCGCAGGAAGAGCAGCAGGGCAAGCAGCAGGATGCAGCGCAGGCAGCAGACTTGTGAAGAGCCGTGTGCAGCAGATCACCAGGCGGCAGCAGCGCAAGTCGCTTGAGAGCAGCAGGGCCATCAGCAGGATGCGGCACAGACAGCAGAATTCGTAGAGCACTGTGTGCAGCGCACTCAGTACGCTGCAGCAGATCACCAGGCGGCAGCAGCGCAAGTCGCAGGAAGAGCAATAGCAGGATGCAGCGCAAACAGCAGACTCGTAGAGATTAATGTGTACAGCTCACTTTGTGCGCTGCAGCAGACCACCTAGCGCCAGCAGCAGGAAGAGCGGGGCGATCAGCAGGGCCAGTAGCAGGATGCGGCGCAAACAACTCGTAGATTACTGTGTGCAGCGCACAGCAGCTGCCAGCCCAGGGTTAGCTGCTGCAGCAAGACTCCAGTCAGGGGTGTGCTTCCTTCGGTACCTTGGCACAGAATACTGTATCAACGTGCCTCAACTGGTACTTGGCACCTATCACATCATTCATCCACCGTGCTTCAGATTTGACTATTGAATCTGAAGCACGGGGGATGGGTGATGTGATAGGTGCCAAGTAGGAGGTGTCACCTGGGGATACAGCAGTCAGTCTGCCGCTACGAACGTATGCTGCTACTGGCAAGGATTCGAGCTCACAGTAGCATGCCAACGCACTCGTACATTGTTAGCTACCAATGGCCTCAACACCTGCCCGCTTTGATAGCCAACAATGTACGAGAGCATTGACATGTTAGTGTGAGCTTTAGTGTGCGCCGCTGTCTCTTGGTTTGCAGTTGTGCCAAATGCAGATGCTGTTTCTGAGCCGCCCCCTCGCATTTGTGTCAGTGGTCCATTTAGCTGTGTGGCTGCTGCACCTGAGCTGCCCTTTGGTGCGAAGTTAAGATACAATTGTTTGTGGCCCGCATGGCATGCGGAAGAAAGAGGGATAAGCATTGTCTGTGGTGTGCTTGTGGTCATGCAGAAGAAAGAGGGATTATAAGTTGTATGTGGTGTGCTTGTGCTTGCTGTGCCGCTCTTCTCCTTGAAGGAGGGGCCCCCTGAGCTCAGGGGGTGTATTTTTAGATGTGTTTGGCATCCATGAGTCAACGTATGGCTCCTTTAGGGGTGTGCCAGAGGCGCTACCTTGGTGATTTGGTAATTCATCCGTGGCTGCACCCAGAAGATCAATCCTGAAGGGCGTTCAGGCCGCTGTCTTCAGCTATCGCAAATGTTCCAGCACCGCTAACTTCATTACACATGTTACCAGCAGTACTGCACAAACAGGCTGACAGCATATGCAACGAGCACCAGGGTGTTACACCATGCATGCCATATGGCTGTGACCAACCAGCTGTTAGTACACACATATTCACCTAACAAACCCTCCGCATATCAAAGCCATCCATATGGAGTCATGCATCCACGACTCAACAGCAGAGTCGCCGCAACACTGGTCATATTTGACCTGATGGTCAAACATCCCTCGACGTTCGTCCCAGCTGCCGCACTTGAGCCCAGGTGCCTGGCCATTCGTGCAACGTAGGCGCAACGGCGATCACTGCTTGCTGCGCTTGCTCACTTAGTCAGCAGCACTGCTTATCATCTTCTCTTTCAACCATTGTGCCTCCACGGCAATCACTGCTTGCCGCGCTGGCGCTTCCCTTCTGCATCATCCGTAACTAACGGTGGCTCCTACTGCCACCTGCAAACCCGGCCTGCGTCAGCACTTGGCCGCCGACCACCATGCTCATTGTAAAACAGCTTCTACTGCTTGCTGCGCTTGCTCACGTAGTCAGCCGCATTGCTCGTCATCTTCTTGCGCATTGCGTTGCTCTGCGCCCACGGCACTCCCTCATCCTGCACCTCCTGCTGATGCTGCTGGAAGTCTGCCAGTGTCAAGTTGGCTGCTGCTGCAGGTGCTGCTCCCGGAGCTGCAAGTGTGGCTGCTGGCCATGGTGCTGAAGCAGCAGCATAAGATAGGGGTGCAGCTGACGATGTGAACCCCACGCCTGCGCAGCGCTGCTGAACCATAGAGTTGCCGCAGGCTGCCATGCGTGTAGAAGCCATGCTTTTCTCTTGGTGCGAGGCATGTTGCACGGCTTGGATGTGACGCGTCATATCGGAGAGCTGGGACATGTAGGCCTGGCAGCACGGGCAGCAGCAGCAGCAGGGCAGTGTGTCAGACAGCTGAGACATGTAGGCCTGAACGCGCAGCAGCAGCAGCAGCAGGGCTAAGAGTGAATGCGGGTGGATGCCATGCTCTTCTTTTGGTGTGAGGCGTGCTGCACAGCTTGGATGTGGCAGGTCATGTCAGACAGCTGGGAGATGTAGGCCTGGGGCCACGACAGCAGCAACAGCAGCAGCAGGGCAAAAACTTAGTGTGCATAAGACTAAGCCATGCTCTTCTCCTGGTATGAGGCGTGCTGCACGGCTTGGATGTGGCGCGTCATGTCAGACAGCTGGGACATGTAGGCCTGACAGCACGGGCAGCAGCAGCAGCAGGGCAGTGTGTCAGACAGCTGAGACATGTAAGCCTGGGGGCACAGCAGCAGCAGCAGTGGCAGCAGCAGCAGCAGTGGCAAAGAGTGAGTGTGGGTGGATCCCATGCTCTTCTCTTGGTGTAAGAAGTGTTGCACGGCTTGAATGTGACGCGTTATGTCAGACAGCTGGGAGAGGTAGGCCTGGGGGCATGGCAGCAGCAGCAGGGCAAAGAGTGAATGTACATAAGACTAGCCATGCTTTTCTCTTGGTGTGAGGCGTGCTGCACGACTTGGATGTGGCACGTCATATCGGAGAGCTGAGACATGTAGGCCTGGCAGCACGGGCGGCAGCAGCAGCAGCAGGGCAGTGTGTCAGACAGCTGAGCCTCACATGGCATGTAAACCTGGGAGCACAGCAGCAGCAACAGCAGCCGCAGGGCAGTGTGCGAGCATAAGCAATGCTGTCTGTCACCTGGCAGCACAGCTGGCCTCACTGCCAGCAGATGCTGCTGCAACCCCAGCCCTGGCAACACCAATGCCACCACGGCTTGCCCTCATCAGCACGATACAACCCAGCCTGAGCAGCAGCAAGTGAGTTGCAGTCCCGCCAACTTTTCAGTCTCACCTGGCGTGCGCCTGCCAGCCCCTCTGCTGCCTCCACCGCCGCGCGTGCCAGCTGCAACTCCCACACTAGCTCTACAGGCAGCACCACATCTGAGTAGATCTTGTACCGACCAGTACTGGCCTTACCTGAGATACTCCCACTTGACCTAACCTGCCTGCTACTGCTGCCGCAACTCCAGCCCTGGCAACACCATTGCCCCAGCAACATGCCATCAACACCACATTACAACCCACTGGGGGCCTGAGCGGAAAGCAAATTTTTTATGAAATCACTGTGCTGGCCTCACCTGGCGTGCGCCTGCCAGGCCCTCTGCCGCCTCCACCGCTGCGCGTGCCTGCTGCAGCTGCGCCTCAGCTGCTGCAAAGCGGTTGGCCTCAGACTCAGCAGCAGCAAGCCGCAGCGCCTGCAGCAACACAACAGACAAGTCCATAATGAGATTGACAATCGACAGTTTTGCAGGTGTGGCTGGTCAGGTAAAATGCCTCAGACTCAGCAGCAGCAAGCCGCAGCGCCTGCAGCAACAGCAGCGGACAACAGGCTGTCATCGCGCCACAACTTTTGTGTGCTACATACTGTGCCACAGTCCCTACATGAAGCTTCAGTTGGAAGTGAAGTGAAGTGTAGCAGCAACACCATGGCATGCCTAACACTGCCACCTAGAAGCGTGCCGCTGCTGCAGACTTGTTACATACTATGTGATGCCATTGTAGCCGCTTACATATATGATTACGAACTTCTGCATTGAGGCCAAAGCAGCGGTAATGCGGAACAAGGGCAACTTTGCGGAGTAAGGGACACAGCAGGTGATGCACTGACACAGCATCCTTAACGTTCAGCCGACACACAGGGGCCCTGACCTCTGCCACCTGAAACCACTCCCACACTGCATCCGGGCCTACAATACTTCAAGCCTCTGCAGTAAGGCTAAGCAGCATGCTCGGGGTTCTTCGGCCGCCGTCTCATCTGCCTCACCTCTGCCACCTGGAAGCGTGCTGCTGTTGCAGCCACAAGGGGGTCCCTAGCCTGGCCTGCTGCTGAGGCAGCAGTGCGCAGCAGCTGCAGCACCTGGCTGCTGCTGCTACTTGACAGCGTGCTGCTGTTACAGCCATGTTGCATAACAATGCCGCAGTAACAGCCTCTGCAGTGAGGCTGCAGCAGTATGCTCTAAGTTCGGTCAACAGTCTCTGCCCTCTCTGCATTGAGGCCAAATCAACATCCTTAAAGTTCAGGCAACGTCTCACCTCTGCCACCTGGAAGCGTGCTGCTGTTGCAGCCACAAGGGTGTCCCTTGCCTGGCCTGCTGCTGGGGCAGCAGACCGCAGCAGCTGCAGCACCTGGCTGGTGCTGCTCACGGCGCCGGTCTCTGGATGCGTGTAGCTCACTTCAACCTGCGGCAGCAGCAGCAGGCGGCGGCAGCAGCAGCAGTAGCGGCAGGGACCTGATGAGTCAGCTGTGCAGTGTAGCTCTGCATATGTCTGCTACGACAGCATACACATGCACACCTGAGCAGATTAGGCCTCGCCAAAACCATCCCTCAACCTCAAATGCACAAGTAGCTGCCTATAGCACATGCCTCAACGCTCCTGCAGCATGCTATGCTGTGCTGTGCTGTGCTGAGAACTAGAGGGACAACAGCAGAAGCAGCAGCAGCAGCAGCAGCAACAGAGCCAGCAGCGGCAGCAGCAACAGAGCCAGCAGCGGCAGCAGCAACAGAGCCAGCAACAGCAGCAACAGCAGCAGCAGCAGCAGCTCACCTTGATCAGTACCTGCTGCCCCTCCCCTGGTGCTGCTGCCAGGTCCAGCTGCAGCAGCACCTCCCGGCTCTCCTCAGCAAACAGGTCAGCAAACCTGACGGCCTGGGACTGCAGCAGCAGCAGCAGCAGCACAAGAGCAAGCAGAAATTGTTGCAACTTAGCCGATTTCCCATCAGCATAACCAGGACAATCTGCAGGTGTTGACCAGTGTTTTTGTGCGGCATGTCATAAATTGAAGGCATCATCACCTTGGCACCAAATGCTTTCCAAAGTGGCCCATAGCATACCCCATCACCAGCCTGTCACTTCGCAGCAGCATGCCTCATTCTTGGCTACTGTGACTAGACAGTACTCACCCCTGCTGCACCACCCGCAGCCTCCTGGCTCCCTCCATGCTGCACCTGCTACAGCAGTGCTACTGTCGCTCTACAAAATTACAGTATGCTCTTCAGAGCCTGCAGTATGCTTTCTGCCACTGGCGATCATTGCTACTTACCCCTGCTGCACCACCCGCAGCCTCCTGGCTCCCCCCGTGCTGCACCTGCTGCTGCCGCTGTACAATTTTACAGTATGCACTCAAAAGCCTGCATGAGGCCTTCTGTCACTCGCCACTATTGCTACTTACCCTTGCTGCACCACCCGCAGCCTCCTGGCTCCCTCCATGCTGCACCTTTGTGACGCTGTACAAAATACAGTATGCACTTCAAAGCCTGCATGAGGCCTTCTGTCAATGCTCACAGCTACGCATGCTAGCCACTACCATATCTGACACAGCTCAGCTAGCCACCTGGGACAGCAATGCTACTCACCCCTGCTGCAGCGCCAGCAGCCTCATGGCTCCCTCCGTGCTGCACTTTCGTGACGCTGCAGCCAGCAGTGCCGCTGCTGCTGCCATCTGCTGCCAGGGGAGTGACTGTGATGCGCACGTTGCTGGCCACAACTGACAGCAGCCCACCAAGTGCGTCACCGAATGCCTCTGGAATCTGGCTGTCATCCTGCATGTATTTTTAACGTGACACAACTGACATGTTATTACCAGGTCAACTCAGTGAGGTGCGCACACTGCTGGCCACCACTGACAGCAGCCCACCCAAAGCGTCATCAAGTTTTCGAAAGTGACACAACTGACGTGTGAAATAACAGGGATTAAACATAGGAAACCTGGCGCGCCCCCACTGACGGCAGCCCATCCAGCACGTCATCAAAAGCCTCTGCCATCTGGCTGTCATCCTGCAAGTTCTTGAAAAAGACACAACTGACATATTAAAAAAGGCGGTCTCGATGCAGCAAACGGCAGGCCACCACTGACAGCAGCCCACCCAGTGCATCACCAAATGCCCCTGGGAACTGGCTGTCACCCTGCAGATTTAAAGAGACAAAATGGACATGTTATCAGCAGGTGGTCACGACAGAAAAAACGGCTGGCCACCACTGACAGCAGCCCACCCAGTGCGTCACCAAACGTTTCTGAAACCTGGCTGTCATCCTGTTCGGGAAGTGACACAAGTGACATGTCGACAACAGGCCCAGGGCTATTGATCGACTTATGGAGGTTTACTTTCATGCCATCGGCGCCATGACCTGCCGTTGCAATGACATGCCATCACCTCAGCTGCACTCAACACGATAAAAGACACCAGACACACACCAATTCGAACCCTTGGTTTCAGATTGGAAAGGCTACTGCACCTGATTGAATTGTAGATGCCGTGGCCTGCCTTCGAAATGGCCTGCAGTAGCCTGCTCAAGGCAATTATGTAGGCCTGAATCCGTTGTGGTTAAATTGCGGGTGCGTCACGGCTCATTCATGAAAAAGAATGAACGACCGTCAATAAAACTGACTTGCCTGGATGAAGTAGTAGATGCCGTGGCCTGCCTCAGCAACAGCCTGCAGCAGCCTCGCGTCATGGTCAGCCCCGAAGCCAAAGGTGTGGACGCTGACGGGCTCGTTGGCAGCAGCCAGGCCAGAGAGCTGGCTACGCATTGCAGCCACGATGGAGGGCGCGTCACTTGGCCTGCAGGCAAGCACAGCGGCAGTGGTGCAATGCAGGTTGAGCACGCCGTGAAGTAATCACTACATGTGGCAGCGCAAAAGCAGAGGTGTGAATGCTGACAGGCTCGTTGGCAGCAGCCAGGCCAGACAGCTTGCTGCGCATGGCTGCGACGATGGAGGGCGTGTCGCTCGGCCTGCGCTCAGACACCAAAGGTGGCAAGCTGGCAGGACCCACAATATATCAGGGTAGAATGTGCAGCGCTGCTGCAGGTTAAAGCGCTGCTCAAGAGGTTGCGCCAGGCTTGTTGGCGACGTGCACAGCAGCTCGGTTGGTCAACTTGGCTTGTCAACATGCCAGCATGCACTCAAACAAGCACCCCCCTGACCAGCGCACTCACCCCATGTTGGGCAGGCCGTCAGTGCACAGGAACAAGCTGCGCACCCTGCGCTTGACACCCTCAGCGCCATACGCAGCAGCAACAGCAGCACCCGCTGCAGCAGCAGCAGCGTCTATGCTGTGCTCTTTGAGGCCTAGGGTGAGGCCGTCCAGCAGGGCTGTACAGCCGTCAGCCTGTACTCCTGCGTTGACTGCCTTGCCGAGGGTCTTGGCTGTGGGTGTCATGTTGAGCAGCGGCAGGTCGCGCTTGGCCTGCAAGGTGCAATGATTGGCACAGCGATGCATGTAGGAATCTGGCAAGCCCCGCGGCCACTGCCTCACCACTATCAAACAACACCTCACCACCAGGCGCCACAGGCATGCGATGCAGGGTGAAAACGCGGTGCAGTGCTCCTGTATGCAGCACTGGTGGCTGGTCCACGCGTACGCGTTCATCGCTCATGAACCTACCTTGTCGCTGTATGTGACTAGGCCCAGCGCATCTTCTTTGCTCAGCTGCTCAGCCAGGAAGTCCACAGTGCCGCGCACCAGCTCCATCTTGCGGCCCTGCATGCTGCCTAGCGCTACATGTGGCTAGCCCCGCGGCTATATTTCTCCAAGTATGAGGACAAACTCACCACCAGGCGCCACTTGCATGCCAGGCGGGTGGCACAACCGGTGCAGTGTTCATGCATGCTCCACTGGTGGCTGTTTTGAGCAACGGCCCAGCGCATCTTCCTTGCTCAGCTGCTCAGCCAGGAAGTCCACAGTGCACACTCAACATGCGGCACCTGAGCAATGCCTTCATGCACAGTGTGGCATAGCACTACTATAACCGGATTCAATCCAGGTGAGGTAAGTTATCTTGTCGCTGTACGTGACCAGCCCCAGGGCATCTTTTTTGCTCAGCTGCTGAGCCAGGAAGTCCACAGTGCACATGCAACATGCGGCACCTGCGCGATGCCATCTGTGCCTAGAACTTCCATGCACAGTGTGGCACAGCAAGTTGCCTCACCTTGTCGCTGTATGTGACCAGCCCCAGGGCATCATCCTTGCTCAGCTGCTCAGCCAGGAAGTCCACAGTGCCGCGCACCAGCTCCATCTTGCGGCCCTGCATGCTGCCCGACTTGTCAACCACTGCCACCAGCGCCACGTTGGCAGCCTTGGATACCTCGGACGTTGCTTTCAGGGAGATCACCACCTGGAAACAGCAGCAGCAGCAGTAAGTGTGCACAGTTGGGGTGACTTGCCGAGTCAGGTGGGCCAGTACTGGCAGCAACACCACAATGGCTGGTTACGTCACGCTTGTGGCTGTTGCAAGCTCGCCTAATAATCCCAAACACGCTGGCCACCGCCTAGCAGCAGCAGCAGCAGTCGCAATGAGTAGTCGCAGCTTGTTGACAATCTGGCTGCTCACCATCAACAAGGCCTAGCGGGGTGCCATAAGCAGCGTCAGCAGTAGAACTTGTAGCAACACAAGGCGCAGTGCTACTGACCTTCAGCACTGGCAGCTGCTGGAAGTTGACCTGCATACACACATAGCGGACACTGTTCCTGCAAGCGCCACTGCAAGTGTCCCCGCACCTTGACTGATGTGGAGCCTGCAGCAACCTCCTTGTACTCTGGCACCACCTTGAATGTAACTGCCTCAGCAGCCGCAGCTGCAGTGCCATCAGCTGGCTCCTGCTTCAGCCCTTCGACAGGCTTGACATCAGGCTTGACATCAACATAGTCATCATAAAGCAGCGCAGGATCCTGCTTCACATCCTTCACATCCTCCTCCTCCTGTTTGACTGGGTCAACCTCCATGGCAGCAGGTGCTGCTTCGAAGACTGCCTTGTACTGTGGTGCGCCCTTGCGCTCCTCAAGCAGCATGCAGCGCAGCTCCACACTGTTCAATGCAGATAGCTGCAGGCAGGCACACAGGTGGTTGTCTTACTGTCTTAGTAAGGGGCCAGGAACATCCCCTGCTTCGCTAAGAGCCTGTAAACGTTTCAAACATGTAGTATCTAACGCAGGAGCTGCTTTCTGCAAGCAACAAGCGTGCGAAGTTGCTGTTCAGCTTCCCGCACAGCACATCCTGTTCATCCAGTACTGTTGACCCAAGCGCACCTCCTCTGCCAGCTCCGCCACGCCGGGAGCGACATAGCTCGAAGAAGCCTTCGGTGCCTGCAGCATTCACAGTCATGCAGCTGTGAAAGGCGCTGGGAGCAGCTAAGGCGTGAGAATCGAGGCAGGGGTTGCGAGCAGCAGCACTGCATGCACATGCAGAGTACACGGATCCTCGGACCCGATAAAAGGCGCTTTGTGCACTCTGATCTACCTTAGGGCGCTTGTTACTGGCAAGGAACTGCATGAACTGCGCCATGGTTGTCGTCTGTCTGACCACTTGCGAGCTTGTTACGTTTTTGAGCGAGGGATAGACAGGATAACACTGACCCTCTTACAAAGGTTGAACTTATCAGACTGTGCGAGCATCAATATATGACAACCTGGTGCTCAAACTGACAAGGAAGGTCACCAGGTGTTACATCAAGCCTGACAAGCTTCTTGAGCACATTTCGCACGCTCTCGAAACAAGAAGCAGCTGATCACAGACTTGAAAACAGCATGGAACACGCGTTTCCGATGCAGCTGCTGCAAATGCCAATGTTGTGCTTGGACTGACACAGCAGTTGGCGTGGCATTGCAATTGCAGAGCATGTGGGCCGCGTCCAGCACCTCCCATCTACAAATGAAGTAGACACATAGCATGGAGGATGGAAGCGCACAGCTTTTACCAATGATCTGCATTCGATGTTCCTTCAGCTGCATATGACGTTCCTTCAGCTGCATGCAGCATGGCCCAGAACAGCGTCAACGAGGCAAACATGGATGACGGTCCATTGTAGTTGACTGAAAATGGTTTTGCGCTCGACCTGTGCACGTTCAGGCTGTTCTCTTGTCAGCACCCCACTTTGTGGCACTAACAGTGTGGTATGCACCTGCAGCAAACCCTACTTCTCATGTTGTCAGCAAGGCAAGAACGGCTCACCAGAGCGGTGTTGATTGTTTTGAACACACCAGTTACACTCTCTCAGAGTGAGGAGCATCGCCACAGGCAAACCATCTCGCCATAACATGCTTGCCGTACACCTGTCAACCTCTTCGCACGTTTTGTCTATTCAAAAGCAAAAATGACCTGAATGTTGTCTGCAAATTGAAAGGCTGCATAAGTTTCGGCAGCAGCATTGCTCGCCTTCCTGCTCTGGCCATGGACTCTGATGTGTCTGAGGTATGTTGACTGCTGCTTTCATTCACAGGCAGGGATTTACGGCGTCATCTGACTGTCCTCCTGTTTGTAGGCGTCTATCGCCTATGATGAGCAGTTCGAGGAGGAGGATGTTGCAGGGGTGGGTGCTACCTGCTGCAGCAGCTGGTGCACTCTGCACCCGCGTGTAGATGCTTCGGTTGGAGCAGGCGCGCACATGTATACCAACAGCGCTGCTTAGTGCACGTCGTTATGAAGCATTTTGTGTATTCCTGTCCCACAGGAGGCCACACCAGCGGCGCCAGCAAGCACCTCTCCTGCAGCTGCACTGTCAGGAAGGTCTGCAGCTGCTGCTCTGCTCACAGACACAGAGCTTGATGAATTTCTAGAGGAAGAGGAGCCAGGGGCAACGTCAAAAGTCAGCAACAGCAACAATGCGGCTGCTGATTTGGTATACACGCAGGTCTGCGCAGGTTCGAATCCTGCTCATGCTATTTTCTATTTGTATTTGCCTTGCTACAGGGTGGCAGCTGCAGGGATAGCAGCATGTTTGTGCTGTGTTGTCTTAACGCTTGTGGCGTACAGCGGCATACAGCGGCAGGACGCAGCAGCAGCTGCGCCACTCAATCTCTTTTAGCACTCTGCCACTGGCAGCACCACTGTCTTGCAATATGAACACCAGCCGCTCTCTATTTGGTATGTTTGCACCACAATTTCTGGCTGAACTGATATGTGTTGTGGTGTGCCTCCTGCAGGGGCACAGAGCATTGCTGCTGGATGCTATTGAGGCAGTCAGCACAGCAGACCTGGCAGCAGCAGCTGCTGCTGCAGCTGTCGGCACACCTGCGGCTGACTTTGCACCACCCGGCACATCTTCAGCCGCTGCAGCTGCCCTGCTGGTAGCTGGGACTGTCGCAGCCAGGGCAGCAGAGGGCCAGCGCTCACCTAGCAGGCGCCCTAGGGCTGCTAGTGCAGGTCCTGCAGGTGCCAAGCATAGCAGCAGAGATAGAATTGGCAGTACTCGACGGCAGGGTAGCTGTGGGCTGGTGACAGCGGGCAGTGGCAGCTACAGTTCAGCAGCAGGCTGGGAGGCTGCTGCTGCTGCTGGTGGTGCTGCTGCTGGTGGTGGTGGGTGTAACAGAGTGGGGTCAGCAGGTGGCTCGCCTGTTGCTGGAGCCAGGGGCAGGCCCAGCAGTGCACCAGCTGCCAGAGGCAGACATGCCAGGTCACCAAGCCCGCCGGTGAGCTACGCTGCATAAGGGTTATTCGTGACTTCGCAAAAAGGGCATGGCTCGTAGCATGAGGAGTGGCCGGGGTGCACAGGAGCCTCAGGTACTGACAGGCCACAACATGTGCAGCAGTCACAGCAATGTGGGTTGGTCAGAAGTGTGACCCACTGCTGCTGCTTTGTGATGTACAGGCCAACAGCCCTGGAGCGCTGGGGCCGGCTGCAGGGCGCATCAGCGTGTATGAGCAGCGGGCAAAGCTGCTGTTTGAGCTGGGCAGGGCGCAGGCGCGCGCAGCAGCACAGAGCAGCTCTGCAGCACAGGTGAGGCGGCTGGCAGAGCTGAGTGTTACACATGCATGGCAGACGACATGTACACGGCTGTTGCCAGCATGTCAGAGCGTAGACGCTGGCAGCAATATGTGTTGCGGCAACGCTGACATGCTGGCAACAGACAAGCTAGCTGCTGCCACAGAGCAGTGCAGTGTACAGTGCTGGGTGCCCTGCCCACGCTGCTGCTGCTACTGCTGCTGCTGCTGTGCAGGTTGGTGATGTGGCGCGGCTTGCTGCTGAGGAGGTGGCACGGCTGCAGGGGCAGCTGGCAGACTTGGACAGGAAGAACAGGCTGCAGGTGAACTTTGTCAAGTGCTTAACTGAGGACAGACAGGTGCTCTTCTGCTCAGGTGCATGCAGCAGCAGCAAGGATGCCATATTTTGTGCATCTGAATAATGCATGAAGCAGGGCCGTTGCTGTGATAGATAGCATCACTGACAGGTAGCAGGGTTTGGCGTTTGTCACCAGGTCTGTATGCGTCACAGCACACAGCCACACACCTGCTGCCTACCTGTCCTGCAGGTGGAATATGCTGCTGGCAGTGTGGACAGCCGTGGGCACATTCCCTGGCAGCATGTTGGTGCAGGCACGCATGCAGGTGCGCACAGTGTGAACGCGGTTCAGGCTGCTTCCTGCGCACCCTTTCATCAATCAGCCTGTTATGCCGCATGCCAGCAGCGACTTGCTGCCACAGTGGAACTGTACAATCATCATATAGTTTAGCAACAGCATGCGCCCTGGAGACCTCTTGAGTTTTCGAACGCGGTTTGATGGCGTTGCAAAACTTCACTGCATGCCGCAGGCCCTGCCCACCCTGCAATTCATGCATGGCCCTGTGACCATCGAGAAAACTGCTTTCGCCTTCCGCCTTTGGCGTGTTGCCTGACTAATGCATGCACCAACATACACACCGTGTCTGTGACTGTCGTTGGTGTTGTACTGCGCAGGCCATCCCCACCCTGAGAGCCATGCATGGCCCTGGGACCCCTCTGGACACCAACTTAATCTTCAGCCCCTGGCATGTTGCCTAGTTGATGCATGTGCTCACTCACAACCGTATGTTCTTGTTGATGCAGTAACAACACCACGTTTGCTGTTGTGATTCGCAGGCCATCCACACCCTGAGAGTCATGCATGGCCCTGGGACCCCCAGACACTGACCTCACCTTCAGTTCCTGGCTTGTTGCCTCATTGACACACGACTCATGTGACATGCGCAACTAACACGCATTGTCTGTGGTTTCTGTTGGCCCAACAACGGCTGTTCTGCGCAGGCCATCCACACCCTGAGAGTCATGCACGGCCCTGGGACCCCCCAGACACTGACCTCACCTTCAGCACCAAGATCAGCACCAAGAGCCAGCAGCTGACGGCATGCGCCAACTTACACACAGTGGCTGTGGCTGTCGTTGGTGTTGTACTGCGCAGGCCATCCACACCCTGAGATTCATGCGCCAGTGTTTGTCGTCATCAACGATTGCTTTTGTACGACACATGTGTTGCGCAGGCCATCCACACCCTGAGAGTCATGCACGGCCCTGGGACCCCCCAGACACCGACCTCACCTTCAGCCCCAAGATCAGCCCCAAGAGCCAGCAGCTGATGGCAGAGTCGCGGGGCCAGGGCGGCAACGGGGGCTTCCTGGCTCGCCTGGACAATGACCTGAAGCAGCGGCAGGTCAAGATCAAGGTGAGCTTCTAGTGTGTGTTTTACGTACAGTGGCCTCCCTTGGTTTAGAGTCTTATGTTTGCTGTAGACATGATAGGCTGTACATTGGCTGACATGTGTGCCAGTGCCACTTGCAGCAGCGGCAGCTTGAGGCAGCCTACTGACAGCATCCAGAGATGCATACACAAGAACAGAGGGTTGACTACGTGCATGTTTTCATGTGTGCAGGAGCTGGAACGGCGCTACAACACTTTTGGCAGCGCCGCTGTCAGCGCTGCAGATGCTGCAGCAGCAGCCAAGGCAGCGGCAGCTGACCTGTCGCTGGTGCTGGGCTACCTCAGCCAGCGCGGCTGGGCAGACCTCAGCGTGCCAAGCAGCAGCAGCAGTGGCATGGATGCTGGGGCACAGCAGGAGCTGGATGAACAGCTTGATGAGGTAAGCCACATGCTGCCGCAGCACTGCTCATTTGGTAACATCTGGGTGGCTGGTTATTGTATGCAAGCAGCGGGGAAGGGGTTTTAAGGCACCGTGTGCCAACCTCTGCATGCCAAGCAGCAGTGCAAAAGGGTGTGTGCTGCGGCACAACAGCAGCTTGACGAACAACTGATTGAGCTGCCGTCACCGAACGGTGTGGTCTGCCTTGCTGTGACATAGCAGTACCGCACTGTGGCACAGGTTGCATGCGCATTTGCTCTCAGATGCATTAACCATGGTTGGTCAAGCGTGTGCAATTGTCATATGTGTGTTCAATCTGAACAGGTGTTGCAAGACCACGCACAACACACATGATTGTCGGCGTGCATGTAAGCTGTGTGGCCTGCACAACTCACTGCTGCTGCTGCTGGCTGCTGCTGCTGCAACCAGGTGGTTGATGCGCACTCCCGGGAGCTGAGCCTGAGTGAAGCACAGCTGCGGGGCATCCTGGCAGCACGTGGCCACAAGAAGGTTGCAGCGCTGGCAGCTGTTGTGCGCACACAGCAGTTCATGGATAGGTGGGTGTTGCCTGCATTGACATGCGGCAGGTGCTAGCACAGCTGTTGCAAGGTAGCATGTGTCTCCTGGCCACTGCAGAGCTGCAGGAAAGCAGCGTGCTGCTCTGCTTTGCACATGGTTCTCGTCTCAACACGCTGCCTGGTGCAAGTCTTAATCCCAGCATATGGGATGGGCAGTTCGCTGAATGATTGTCATGGCATGCTGTATACAATGACGCGCGTTTCCTCATGTGCGCTGACGTGCAACTGGTCCACAGGTACAAGGCAGACCTGAGCAAGCGTGACAGCCGTCTGTCAGAGCTGCAGGAGAAGTGGTTCAAGATGCAGCTGCAGGGGAGCCCTGCAGCCACTGGCCCCACTGGCCGCGTGCCTGCAGCTCCGCTGACGGCTGAGCAGCGCGACATGCAGCAGGCGCTGCAGTGGTTCAGGAAGCTGGGCTGGGATGTGCAGGAGCCTGAAGGTAAAGAGCGAGAGGGCAGATGCTGTGACAGTGGTGTACAGTGGGTTTAGGTGCTACCGGGCATCAAGTTCGATGACAGGGGCCAGTGCACACTGCTAGCAGCCGTCATGGGACTTGCCAGCAGTATGACAGGATGCAGGTGGACGCCGTGGGATTGCACAATGATGGTGGGTCTGCCGCCGGTGAGCGATGGTGTGATGTGCTGTGTGCATGGCAGAGTTAATGTCCCAAACTGGCGGCAGCAACAAAATGTGGCCTGTCAAAAGCGGCTTTGTGTTTATCTTGCAGATGATTGTGAGGAATTGCTGGCAGCTCTGATCAAGCGTGCCCGAGCCTACAAGACAGAAGTGGAGAAGCTGCATGACAAGGCTGCCGCTGCTGCTGCAACTGGGCTGTCGCAAGCAGCGGCTGTTGGCGAGCCACAGATCAACTGGCAGAGCATACCTTGGAGGTGGGGCTTGTTGAATCATTCAGTGCAACGGTTGCAGCTGCTTTAGCTGTAAGAGACACTAATTATAGCTTCAGGGTGCAGGCAGAGGCAGCCTGGCGTGCTGGTAGTTGCATTTTGTGGGCGCCTAGTATCCGCTGCGGCGCTGCTGTTCCCAGCAAGATGCGGAATGGGATGCGATACAAATGACGCCTAATCCAATGTCCGTTGCTTGCAGGGATGACGGTCTCAATGACCCCATGCAGGCAGTACTGGATGCACAAAAGGCCGCAGCAGACAGCGCTGCTGCAAAAGCAGCTGCAGCCAGCAAGCCATCTGCAGCAGCAGGCATCCTCAAAACAAGCAGCCCTGCAGACAGCACGAAGGGAGCTGCAGCAGAGGCAGCTGCTGCTGCTGGTGGTGGTGCTGGTGCAGGCAGTGCAAAGAACAGCCTGTTGGACCATGCTGTGCAGCTGCTGGCTGGCATGAGGTGCGCTGCGCAGCATCGAGCAATCATTAGGCTGTGTGGTGTGACCCAGGCAGTACTAGTGCCAACCGCTTCAGGCACAGGGTGCTGCTGCAGGGTGCTCTAGGATCACAGCGCCGGCATTTGCAATCCACGTGATGTATCCCACACAACGTGGGCTGTTGTACATGTCATTATCATATTGTGAGGCTCACAGCCGCATGCACCACACTGCTGTGCTTGCTGGCTGCAGGTGGGCTGGGCTGGACCAGATGGATGCAGCTTCAGGCACTGCCAAGAAGCTGGCAGTGTACAGGCGAGACAGGCTGCTACCTGCAACACTTTTGTGAGACATGTGCCCACGACGCGTTCTGTCCAGCAGATAGTGGCAGTATCTGATTCAGGCTGTGACAAGGCATCTCTTGACATCCCTCGTGATTGCCGCTGTGCCTTTACACCTATAGCCTCGATTGCTGTTGGTGCAGGGCGCTGCGCACGCAGCAGTTCCTGGAGTTCACCGCAGCCGACCTGGCCGCCAGGGAGGCCAAGCAGCGTGCGCTGTGGGCTGCGTTTGAGGCCAGCAGGCGCCGCAAGGTCGTCAGCAAGGCAGAGCTGGACGAGTTCTACGCACGGCTGCAGGTGCGCGCAACTCTGTGTGGCAGGATTCAGCTTTGCTCAGCAGCTCCGCAAGTCGTGGGTTGCTTAGTTTTGCAAGGCAAGGTGGTGAGCAAGGCAGAGCTAGACATGGCTGCAAGCACACACTGTACAGCGTGCAGTTTGAAGCGAGATCATGCAGCCTTCAGCACCCGCTTCAATGTACAGCCTTGTGTCCTGTGTTCTGCTCCACATTGCGACAGCCACGTCCAGATCAAGTGCATTGGCAGCATGCAGGTGCCACCATCCCATCCGATGATCCATTAGTAATGATGCAGCAGGAGGCATGTTGTCGTCACCCTTATTCTGCTGACTGTTGGTTGCACCGCAGGCTGACGGTGACCGTCGCAAAGCTGAGCTGGTCAAGGCCAGGGCAGACAAGGAGGACAGGGAGGCACGCGCACTGGCACTGGTCAGTGTTGGGGCTGGGCGCTCCACACGCAGCAGCACGCGCAGCAGGCCGCAGAGTGCCAAGTAGTGTGCTTGGGTTTGAGACGGAGTGCTGCAGTCACAAGCGGTGCGCAGCTTGCTTTTACCTGGTGATCAGGATCCGTCTAATCTTTGACAAGGAGAACGAGCTGGCACTGCAGGGTCCGGGGGTGGATGGTGATTGTGTGACAGAAGCTGGCTGTTCAATAGCAATCGTCGTTTCGGCGCTTGAAGTGCAGCCTGCATGAATTGCTTGAACCCGGGTTTTGCATGGGCACAGTTGGGGGACATCCAGCTTTAATTTCAAACTTTGCAGTAGAGTTTACTGCAGGTTATGTGACTAGTCCAATTCTCCGGGAGGGGAGAGAGAGTTTTACTTTTACAATTTCGAATATAAAGATCTGGACCGCAATCGCAACTTTGGCGGTCTCTCTAGAAAGCTGCATGTTGCACATGTTTGCCATGCGGCATGTCTGATGAGGTATGTACTGCAGAGACATGTGTGTACTGAGGGGCATTGCCGGGGTAGCATACTCTTTGAACTCTGGTGTCACCTGGTTGGTCTGCTGACCCCCTCTCCATGTTGGTGCACTACTGGGCTGTGTTGGTCCCAGATTGTCCGTGTCACTGGTGACTGGTTGCCTGCAGGAAGCCATGTGAACATCGCACAACCTGCATGATTTGGTAAAACGCACGGATACAATCGATTTGTTTCGTCCTATATACTGATCATCGTGACAGCTCGCTGTGTTGGTCGCTTTTGTCTTCAGCCAGCTGCCCCCCGCTCAGATTTTGTCTTCAGCAAGCGATTAGCGTATACGTGAGTAAAACCAAACCCGCAGCGAGCAGTGGCTCGTTGCTGTTCGACGTGTTGGCCCACAACCTGGACCTGCCTCTGCAGCAACTATGCACTTTGAGCTGTGCTTCGTCCTCCACGCGCAAGATGCTCCGCGACTCGCTACAGCAACGTTCAAAAACGTACCCAGTGTCTTTCCGCGCGAAGAAAGAGGACGAGGTCGAGAGCTTCACTGCCTGGTGGGTGTCATTGGCAGCAGCAGTGCAGGGTGCTGCTACAGGCCCTGGTCTGGAGATAATCCTTGCTAGCACCACCCTGCATCTTCAGCAAGCCACCGTGTGCCCCACAACAGTCTTTGGAACAGAGAACACGACATACATCATGCAGCAATTCGCCTACACCATTGCACAGCCAGCCTTTGCTGCTGCTGCTGCTGCTGCTGCCACTCCTGGTCCTGCTGGTAGCAGCTGGTGTCAAGCTAATCGCCAGCCTGCTGCTGGTATTGTTGACATATTTTTACAATAGTGCTGCCTTCTTTCTGTGCCACAGGCTGTCCCACAACATGGGCATTGTCAGCAGCCTGAACTATGACAACAGCTAGGGCGATGATGACGAAGACAGCCTGCTCGTCAGCGCTCTGCAAAAGGCAGCAGCAGCGGCAGCAGCAGCAGCAACAGCAGCAGCAGGCACCCCTGACAGCAGCAGCAGCAGCCTGCCCCTGCAGTCCCTGGCTGTTGCACAGCTGTACCCTCCCCCGGGTGCAGACTTGCTAAACCTCCTGGGCTCAAATCCCGAGCCCTACAAAGCCCTAACACACCTGGACCTCTCCTTTCTATCCACAGGGGCAGACTCACTGACTCCACTTGGGGAGGCACTCCAAGGTTTAACAGCCCTGCAAAACTTTACCAGTTTGAAACTCAGGGTGGATGACCAACCGAGTGGGCCGCTGCTGCAGCCGCTGCAGCAGCTGACAAGTGTGACAAAGCTGGGTGTGAACTATATACAGCGGCATTTTGCAGAGCAGTTGCCAAAGCACTTGCAGGTGGGCGGTTACGCCAGTGCTGTATGTGGTGCTCTCTTTCTTTCCGGAGGGTTTAGGGTCTGTCTCTCTGTGTAACTTTGCATGCCCTGTTCGCCTCTACTTGTTTGTGGGTATATTTGTAGTCAACTTACTTCCCAAAGGTGCATAGCCATAGAGCTTGCCGAAGCAATTGCAGCCGCCAGAATAGAGAAGTGCCAAAGAAATCTGTGCAGGGCCAGCAGCAGATGCCGTGATAGACATAAGGTGAGGCACGAACTGCATGGATGCAGAATCCTGCGCTGCGCTTGCTGCCCTGAACAAAGTGCATGCTGCTAGGGGACACTTTTGCAAGCAGGACCTGCTTGAAGGTTGAAGTCTTCTTCTGCTGCTGCTGCTGCTACAGCTGCAACTGGTGATGGAAGCGGAGTCCCAAGCTTGTAGGCCAATCTTCTCTGGCGCGCTGTACTTACCCTACTTGCTGCTGCTGGCGCCACTGTTGCTTCTCCTTGTGCTCTGCTGCCGGGGCTCCAGCTGGTGTTGGAAGCGGATGCCCGAGCTTTGAGGCCTCTTCTCATTTAGAGCGCTGTACTTATTCTACTTGCTGCTGCTGCTGCTCTGCTGCAAACGCTGCTGCTGCTCTGCTGCAGGATCTGCAGTTGGTTATTGACAGCGAATACAGGTTCGACGACCACTTCGACCTGTCGCACTGCATTCACCCTACTTGCTGCCGCTGCTGCCGCTGCTGCCGCTGCTCTGCTGCAGGAGCTGCAGTTGGTTATCGACAGCAAATTCAGGTGTGAAGGCCACTTCGACCTGTCGCACTGCATTCTCCCTACTTGCTGCTGCTGCTGCTGCCGCTGCTCTGCTGCAGGAGCTGCATTTGGTTATTGATAGCGAAGTCAGGTTTGGCGACCACTTCAACCTGTCGCACTGCAGTCACCCTACTTGCTGCTGCTGCTGCTGCTGCCGCTGCTGCTGCTGCTGCTGCTGCTGCTGCAGGAGCTGCAGTTGGTTATTGACAGCGAATTCAGGTTTGGCCACCACTTCAGCCTGTCGCACTGCACAGCCCTGACCAAGCTCAGCAGCAACTGGACTCTCAACATACACGGCAATGAAGCGCTACCCAGCAGCCTACGTATCCTGCAAGTTGGCAGTGTGAATTACGTAGATATACTGCTGCGCATGACGCCGTCGCTGCAGTACTTATCAATGCGGCAGTGCAGTACACAAGCAGCAGAACTCCGCACGCTGACAGCGCTAACTTTGCTGCAGGAGCTTCACCTGGAGTATGGCATGGACACCAGGGATGTCAGTTTGAATTTGAAATTTGAATTTGAAAATGCCGACAGCTGGGGGTCAGCTGAGGATGAAGGATCGTTCATCAATGTGTCAGCAGCAGCAGGGGGGAGCTGCCGATGCTGAAAAGCTTGCAGCTACATAGCCAGGAGCGAAGCGGAAATGACGGCCCCTTAACAGCAGCAGCTGTGCGGCATTTGGGCACTTCAGTGGGCATAACCTCGCTGGTGATTGACAGCTGTTGGTTTGAATTTGAATCTGGCGCTGCTGAGCTGGCAGCAGTGCTGAGTCAGCTGACAAAGCTGCAACGGCTGCGGCTAGCGGGGCTCACAGGGGTACAGTCAGCAGCAGCCGGTGCAGCTGCAGCTGCTGCTCCCGCTGCTGCTGCTGCTGCTGCACACAAACCGTTGGCGAACGGCGCAGAAGCACCCTGCAGCAACAGCAGCAGCAGTACTGGCAGCAGCAGCAGCAGCAGCGATTCTGACAGTGACAGTGACAGTGACAGTGATAGCGTCAGCAACATAGATCTGGGTGCCAGCAGCAGCGAGGGCAGCATTCCACCTGCCAGCATGACATCTGTGCTCGCAGCAGCTGCAAAGCTACCGCAGCTGACACACCTAGAGCTTGAATCACTCCCCCTACACAAGAGGCAGACGGTACGGCGGCTAGCAGCCGCAACAGCACTAACACACCTCAGCATTCAAAAGTGTGACTTGCGGGACGGCTGCATCCGTGCGCTCGCGCCGTGCATTGCGCGCCTAAGGGCGCTGCGGCTAGACAACAACCCTAACCTCGGCGCTGCAGCAGTAGCAGCGATCATGCAGATCCAGCCGCAGCTGCTGTGCGATCTGTCACTCAATGGCACTGGGTTGAATGAGGAGGCATTACTGCAGCTAACTGTAGGGCAGGCACTTAGGAGTGAGGCACAACAGTCAGTGGTTGCAAACCTTGGGGCGTGGACGGGAATGAGCAACAGCAACGTGCAGACGCTGCTGCAGGGTGCAGGGGAGCTGCAGCGCTTGCTGCAGCACCAGGCAGTGAGCTTGCTGGGTAGAGACAGTGGGGTGGCGGACATTGATGCCGCACTGCTGCTGCAGGCCATCATAGAGAGCAGCGGGCAGTGATGGGTGGGGGGGGGTTGCTGTGTCTGCATCGCAACATATTGGGCCATGTTATGGCAACCTTAGACTCAGCGAAGGCAAGGTGCAGGCACTGCTGCAGGGTGCTGGGGTGCTGCAGCGCTTGCTGCAGGATCAGGCGGTGAGCTTGCTGGGCAGCAGTAATGATATTGACACTACATTGCTGCTGCCACGATAGACAGCAGGGGCTTTGAGATGGCGATGGTGGTGACCTGCATACCGCATATGCAGGGTTTATTCTTGAGTGTGTGTGCCAGTCAGTTGAAGTTTGGAGCTGCGCTACTGCTGGTCTGTTATACTTGCATTCCTTGCAAGCAGTTCGACAGCAATTTCAATGCGTGCATTGCATCTGCTATGATTTTGTACTTTCGGTTGCAGTGGGTTGCTGCAGGCGATTGAAAGAGGCAAGGACGTGTAATGGTGGTGGGCTGCAGATATAATGCACCTGCATTATATCACATCAACGGCATCTGTGTTTGTTGTGTTGTGTAAGGCGGTGAGCTGATTCAAAGCTGCTGGTACTGGTGACTTGATAGGCATGTGATGTGTGTGCACACGTGCTGCACATTTCTGTCCAAATGGTGATCATCATGATGGTGGTGGGCTGCAGGTGCCTAATAATAATAATGATCAATCCTTGTAAGCCATACCTTTCGGCATCGGCAACCGCGCCTCACCCACTGGGGAGGCGGAAAGCAGACTGATTATTCTCTCTATTTTGCCTAATCTCACATCAATGGCACAAGTGCTGCACACGTGCTGTGGGCCAAGACGCCCGGTGTGTGCTGCAGGCCAAGAACTTGCTGGGTACTATTGGATTGGAATATGGTGAGCATTGCTGTCCAGTTGGGTGA
Source organism: Tetradesmus lagerheimii (assembly GCA_902809745.2). Classification (NCBI taxonomy): domain Eukaryota; kingdom Viridiplantae; phylum Chlorophyta; class Chlorophyceae; order Sphaeropleales; family Scenedesmaceae; genus Tetradesmus; species Tetradesmus lagerheimii. The sequence continues at coordinate 107,474 of CADDIJ020001649.1, read as the reverse complement.
TCATCATGACGTTCTGGTTGTTCTCTTGTATGTATAGTGAACGGTTTTATGCGGATCCTGGACTCCAGGTAAAAGCAACATATCACCTCAATGCAATCTTGTGTGTATCAGTCTGCTGCTGGCAGCTGAAAGTGCGTTGCCACGTGAAGTGCTGTTGACGGTAGCGCAATCCGACAGTACTAGCATAAGCACAACTGCAGCAGTGCCACTGCCGTGCGGCACGGTGTGGTACCACTTTTTATATGCACTGGCAAACATGCATCAAGCTGTTAAACCTCGTGGATGCAGAGGCATCTCCAAGGTTTATCAGCTTGATGCATGTTTGCTAGTGCAGACAACAAAGTGGACCGCGGCGGGTTAGCTGTAGGGTTTGGACACAGGGGCCTCAATGCCTCAGGCTGGTTGCCAAGCTGTTCACAGCATGGTTGCTTGTACTCGAAGTAAATGTGTGTTGCCTGCACCTCAGGTACATTGTAGCTACTAGCGAGTGATCACTCAGTTAGTGAACCTCACTCATTCGCTGTGCAGACGGAGCAGGGACTCCAAGCGGGTTCAGGATGCTTATGGTTCAGTAACTTGCTTGCAACGCTGTGTACACTGGGCTCAAACCAGCAGTATGCACCATGTACCAGCAGACCAATCTGCAGCTAAAAAGGTTGCTGAAACAAGCCAAGACAGTACGCCTAAGATCGTTCACTATACAGTACACGCGGCTTTGCGCCAAAGGCTGCTGTATCAGCGGCAGGACACCACTCACACACCAGCAACCGGCAACCCCTTCTGCATCACCTGCTGGCGCTGCAGCAGCAGAAAGGATCGCTCAAGCCTGCTGCGATTGCAGCCTGCCGCTGCGCAGTTCACCACCCATGCATACCAAACAAAGCCGTGTCGCCGGCATAGTCTGCCAGCTAAACACTCTCTGCTGTGAAAATGTATCAGCACTCTACCAGAACAAGCATGCAGGAACACCGTACCCCCTGCATGCAAGGCTGAGCACGCTGCTATAGTCAACTTTTTCTGTACACCAGTGCAAAGTTGTTCGCGGGCATTGCCACACACCGCTGCAGCTCAAGCCCTGCTGCTGTCGCCTCCTCTGTAACATCTGCAACGTCTCTGTATCCCCACTCAGGATTTGACGCGACTAAGCTCTCATGAAACTGCCTGTTGCTGTCTGTTGTGAAGCCGCCATCCACTTTGAAGGGTCCATAGATAAACAGCAGGCCACCCGACTGCAGCAGCGTGCCAGCTCCTGCCATGAACCCCTGTGTAACGCGCCTGCAAGCACCAACCGGAACAAAGGGAGCTGACGGCAGACTCATCAAACGCGTGCGGTGAATGGAGCCGGCAGGTTTGTTGAGCAGTAGCCCGCCGGAATGCAGCAGCCTGCTATCATTACAATACATCACACTACATTACATGCGTGAGCACCCTTGCATGCAGGGGGAGGGTGTCACTGCATGTTGTTCCTGCTAGAGTGCTGCCACAAGCATTACTACAACCAGGAATGGGAACCCCAATCAGGGGCCAATGGGATGCAGCAGCCTGCCATCAATCTGCCTGCCTACCAAGGGAGGGAGGTATGCCTGTGTTGACAACAATGCATATGTGTAAAGCATCTATACACATCATGTGCCAGCTCACCATGGTGATATGTGTGTCAGGTTTGCCGCCATTACTGCCGCACACGTCTCCTGCACAGGCCACTGCCCCAGCGGCAGTGACGCATCCAGCACCACCGGCGGCCGCACGTTTTCCAGCTGTGCATCTGCAACATACGCACTGATGCTCCCGAACAGCTCACTGGTCACGTCACTGGGCTGCCACTGCAGCTCACTGCTGCTGCTGCTGCTGTTGAGTGCGGCTGCAAAGTGTGTTATGTGCTGGCCAGTGCCTGATGCCACTTCCAAAACGAGGCCTGATGCTGGGAGATGCTTTCGCAGCTCCTCTAGGATTGGCTGCTTGTTACGTTCTGCAACAGTGGAACCGGCACAAGAGGGTTGTACAGGGTCAACAGGCAGTGTGCTTGCTAAGAGAAGAATGATCACAGCTACGCCGGCTGTACTATGCTGGTGTAGTGATGTACGAGCAGCTGTTCGGAGTAGCAGCAGGCAAACAGGTGCCAAAGTTTTTTAGACGTCAGATGCATGTATGCCAGTACCAAGCCACTAATGTGCGCTTGCTGCCCTGTTGCTGCAGGCAATAGCAAGTGGCAGGCTACCATTACAGGAAGTTGTACCTGCTGATGGTGACACCACTTTCTCCTGCCCTTGGTACCTATCCCAACTGTAGCCTTAAAGTACAGGCAGCAGCAGCAGTAGCAGCAGCAGCAGCAGCAGCAGCACAGCCAACAGAGGAAAGCAGATCAGTGTATGTTGGCACATCTGCCTGGGAAGCAAACATGTGGAGGTAAAACGTGAGATTCAGCAAACTGAAGCACATCTGCTTTGCTAACATAAACACATATGTTGAGCTGTTGCGCTGCTTCCTGCTGCTGACCTGAGGCAGACATGACTGTGCTAGTCCGCCGCAAGCCTGCTGGTCCGTGTAGTCTCGCTAGCAACTTGATCGCTCTGCTGCTGTTACTAGACACGCAAAACGTCGTGCAGCTGGAGGCAACGGGCAGCATGAGCATCACTTGTCTTCAGCTCCTGCATTCTGACCGGGCTACGCGTACGTCAGCTTTGGCTGCAAGTAAGTGATGGATGTATGTATCCCGTGCAGTATCGCTGGCAACGACCGAAAGACGCGACGATATTCTCAATGATCTGTGGGCAGGGTTCACTGAGCAACCAACATTGGTACAGCAACTGTACCTGCACCAGATGTGATACATACCGTGCCAACTAGAAGGTTACGTGACAACTACAACCTGCTGTTCTGTAAGCCATGAATGCTGATGGTTGCACTTGCCCCGCCAGGGTCACGATTCTACTGCTAGCTGCAAACAATGCTTCCCTGCCTGCCACTGGCAACGGCGCAGAAGCTGCCAAGCAGGCCTCAGAAAAGCGTTGCACAAAGGAGGCATGCCAGTTGCTGCAACAATCCCACTGCCTGCAGTCAACTGCTTGCCACCATGGCCATCAAAACTGCAGTCCTTTCTATCGCTGCATGATGCAACACGCCAGCAACATTGCGTAATAACTGCCTCAGCAGATATCAACAGTGCTGCTTGCTCAGGCTGCACTTCCGAAATGGTCTGCCTACAGCATCAGCAAGACTGCTTGCTTGCATCATCCCTGCACACGCAGCACCTGCTGCTGCGTCATGCAACTGCTGCCGCTCCTGCTGCTCGCCTGCTCTGCTTCCAAGACAACCTGCACAAACCCGTCCGCTGCTGCTTCTCCGTAACTACTTCCCGCCAACCTGCTGGAACCCGACTGCTGCCCCTGGGGCCAGTGCTGCCGCGACTGCCACCAGCTCACACTGCCGCTCAGGCTTTCCAGCTGTTCTGTCTGCCATCAACCTGCTGGTGTACCGTCCGCTGCTGCCTTGGGCCGTGGCAGTTCCGCTGCTGCCGCCAGCTCATGCTGCTTCTGCTGCTCAGGCTTTCCGCCTGTTCTGTCTCCCATCAACCTGCTGGTACGCCATCTGCTGCTACCTTAGACCATGGCAGTTCCGCTGCTGCCGCCAGCTCATGCTGCTTCTGCTTCTGCTGCTCAGGCTTTCCGCCTGTTCTTCTTGCCGCCAACCTGCTGGTACACCATCTGCTGCTGCCTTCACCCATGCCACTTCTGCCACTGCCGCAAGCTCAAGCTGCTTTCGCTTCTGCTCAGGCTTTCCGCCTGTTCTTCTTGCCGCCGACCTGCTGGAAGCCGTCCGCTGCCGCCTTAGGCCACGGCACTTCTGCCGCTGCCGCCAGCTCACACTGCTGCTGCTGCTCAGGCTTTCCGCCTGTTCTTCTTGCCCCCGACCTCCTGGAAGCCGTCCGCTGCTGCCTTGGGGGCAGGCGCTGCTGCCACTGCTGCAGCCGCAGATGCGGGCTTGGGTGCATGGCTGCCGTTGGAAGTGACCACAGGAGCAGCGCTGCGAGTGTGTGGACAAATGCATGGGTAGGACGTGCACGTTACAGGAGTCTAGGTGATGGGTCTGATCAGGGCTGAAGGGATATTTAGCTGTGCTGGTGTGACACCAGAACTGCACCAGAAATGCAGAACAAAACAGACAGCATTGGCCTGATCAAGCAGGCGCACATATGGCTGGACTGTGGATCTTATCACAGTGACGCAGGGTGCGCTGGGTGTCGCATCAGAAGAACAGTGCTATCAGCGCGATATGACAAATGCGTCAACACCCGGCACACACCTTGGGCTGCGTGCATGCGCAGCCTTGCATGCAGCGGTAGGGTGTTTTTGCATGCTTTTCTGCTAGAGTGCTGCTGCTTTTCACACACCTTGGGGGCATGATGGGGCCCAGTCCGCCCACAGGCCTCACACCAGTGGGGCCGCCAGGGGCAGGCACAAACGCGCCAGCCACAGGAGCAGCCACAGGCACACCACCAGGGATGGGGCCTGCGCAAGCAGCAGCAGCACAGTGAGGTGAGCAGGACAGAAGTCAGAGAGTTGCAGCAAGCAGGTGAGCCTGCAGGCGCCACAGGCACACCACCAGGGATGGGGCCTGCGCAAGAAGCAGCAGAAGCAGCAGCACCGCGAGGTGATCAGAACAGAAGGCGGAGGAAAAGAGCGCAGTCAGGGAGAGTCGCAGCAAGCAGGTGAGCCTGCAGACTGCAAACACTGCACTGTGCACCAAGCGCAGCCGTACAACACATACTTTCTTGATCGACAAATGCAGCCACAAAAATGGCTCAGTGGGCTGCTGTGCGAACATCCATGCTACGTTCATACGTGCAAGCCAACAGCACCCACCCGCTACAGGTGCGCCCTGTGCAGCTGCGTTGCAAGGCCCGGAAGGCGTGCCAGGTGCCTGGCCGCGCATTGCACCATGGCCAGCCGTACAGATGTCCACCCCAAGAACGCAGGCACAAGATGGCTAAAGTCCCTGTTTGATTTGTCTGCGGTGTGCCCGCTACTGATCAAACATGCCAGCCAACAGCACACCCACCTGCAACAGGTGCGCCCTGTGCAGCTGCGTTGTAAGGGCCGGAGGGCGTGCCTGGTGCCTGGCCGCGCACTGCACCCATTGCGAGCTCGTACTGACCCTTGATGTGGCTCATCATGTCTTCGATTTCGTACGCAAGCTGCGATTGCTCAGCCTGCTGCTCAGGGCTGAACGCAGGGAACCTGCGGCAGTGATGTAGTTGAAAGTTATTATTGTTACTGTCGGTACAGGGGTCATTCGGTGCAGGGGTCAACAGCAGTGAAAGTAACGCATGTTGTTTTTGCATGTGTGGCGGGGACGATGGTGGCGAGGAGGGTGAGCCAGCACCTCATTACCGGTGCATGAAGTGGCAAGGCAGGCAACATGCAGGCACTTGGCACAACACGCATGCCCTCCAATGCCAGGGTCACACCAGCAAGCATCTCCTCAGTGCAGAAGGAAACCCAAGTATTGCCACAACAAACAGCCCCTCACCTGCTGCGCATGCCCTCCAGGGCCAGAGTTGCGCCCGCCACCATCTCCTCGCAGTGCTCGACCGTCTCTGCCAGCAGCTTCTCACTCTCTGCCAGCGCCACAACCACATGCCATACAGGGCATACCAATGGCATACAATGGCATACACCGAACCAATCTAAAAAGTAGAAGGCGCTGATCCAGAATAAGAGGATAAACTCTCGGCCATCCAAAAAGCGACCGATGCAATGCACTTTTTCTCTGCACTGCTCACCTGCTGCGCATGCCCTCCAGGGCCAGCATCGCGCCCGCGACCATCTCCTCGCAGTGCTTCACCGTCTCTGCCAGCAGCTTCTCGCTCTCTGCCAGCGTCTTGGCGCTCTTCTCCTTGCCCAGGCCGCCCAGGCTGCTCAGCTTCTCAGCCTGCAGGTGACAGCAGCAGCAGCAGCCACATAGTAAGAATGAGAAATGAGCAATCCTACTGGAGAGACGGCCGTCGACAACCTTGCCGGGCACATCTGCAGAGCACACCACCACAAATCCACCATTTCCACCAAATAGCAGCACGCTACCACAGAGCACAAGGAGCCCAGCCAGCGCAATCTCACCTGCGAGATGCGCTGCCTGCAGAACATCACCTTGCCAGGCACCTCAAACACTGACAAACAACAGCCAGACCATAGCACGCTGCTGCCAGCCGCAGATTTGACCTCTGGCCATCATAGCAGCCATCGCAATCTCACATGTAGCCACACACCGCAGATGTTGCACATCAACCCGTCGGGCCCACACGATCGCACCCTATGTATCTACAATACAGACTTGCACGTTTCAATTCCAATCTTACCTGCGAGATGCGCTGCCTGCAGAACATCACCTTGCCGGGCACACAACCACAAACACACAACAGCCAGACCATAGCGCGCTACTAGCAGCCGCTAACTAACCTCTGGTCATCACTCTCACCTGTGAGATGCGCTGCCTGCAGAACACCACCTTGCCAGGCACATCCGCCAGGCTGCTGCTGCTCATCTGCAGCAGGTTGCGCACGCTGGCCATGTACGTGCCGGCCGTGTTGCCGTGCTCCCCCTGCGCTGCTGCCAGCTGGCTGCTGGGCGCTGCCACGCGCGAGGGGTCCACCAGCGCCAGCAGCTGCTGCGTGGCTGCCAGCTCCTCGTGGTAGTGCTGCTCGCTGAGGCCCTGCAAGGACAGAAGCAGCAGCAGCAGCAGGCATGCGTGGCAGGTGTACTGCAGCGCCAGGCATCTCAAGTAGCACAGTGTTGGCAGCCAAGGCGATACAACACATCTTGCGGCCCGTAGAAAACCTGCAGCCTAATGCTACCTGCGTCCTGAACCACGGCAGCTACATAACCACGTATCAGTCTCCACGCAGCACAAGGTGTGACAGCTGTGTTGTGGTGCAGTACTCACCGACATCTTGCGGCCTGTGGTTGCACTCAGCGACTCCAGTGCTGCTGCCTGGCGCTGCTGCAGGCGCGCTATTCAGTGCCAGTACAGCTCAGTAGCAGACATGCGGGTGCTACTCACCGACATCTTGCGGCCTGTGGTGGCGCTGAGTGCCTCCAGGGCGGCTGCCTGGCGCTGCTGCAGGCGCACGCGCTTGTCCTCCACCTCAGTGGCCTGCCCGCGCAGCTGCGCCAGCTGAGACTCCAGCGCCCGCACCTGCAAGCAAGCATGCATGCATGAATGGATGAGCTTTGCGTGGTGTGGTTACACTCGACAGCTGCATAAGTTGAGGGCGGGTGTGTGGCGATCAGGAAACCTCATGCCGTGCCAGCCGCAACTCCAGCGCCCGCACCTGCACGCAAGGTTGCCGTGCAACGTGTGAGCAGTTTCTGTGACAGCATCACCATGGGTTACATTGGCAACAGACAAAGCGTACTGCTTAGTTTTGCTGCACAGGCTAGGGCAGTACTCAACACGGTGATGCAATGTCTCATGCCTGGTGGGCCCACAATGCCTCTACTGTGCCAAGACAGCTCCTGAACACGTTCAAAGCCCATGATAGTACAGTGCCACAAGGCCTACCCATGGCTCCACACCTGCTTCGCAATGTCTGATGCCTGCTGGGCCAGCACTGCCTGTTCTGCGCCTCAGAAACTCCAGAACACGTTCAAAGCACTTAAGGCTACAGTCATCAAGCCCAAAAGCAGGTGAAACTACGGTCACACAAGCTCTAAACACACCTGCTTTGCGATGTCTGATGCCTGCTGGGCCAGCACTGCCTCCTCCCTGCCTGAACAGTCCAAGATACGTCCATACAAATAGAACTACAGTCACACAAGCCTCAGACACCTCTCCCACACACCTGCTTTGCGATGTCTGATGCCTGCTGGGCCAGCACTGCCTCCTCCCTGCGCAGAGCAGCCACTGCCTGCGCCTTCTGCGCCTCCTTGGACACCGCAGCTCCCTTCACGTTGACCTCAATGGTCTTCGCGTCCTGCAAGCAGCAGCACAGCAAACAACACGTGTTGAGCACAGATGACGCCCCTACTGCCTGCGCCCGCTGCGCCTCCTTGGACAGCGCAACACGCTTCATGTTGTCCTCGATGGCGCGCGCATCCTGCAAGCCACGCAGCGCAGCACACAGGTGAAACCAACACGCAATGTGAGGACAGAAGTGAATTCACTGCTGCCTGTGCCTTCTGCGCCTCCTTGGACAGCGCAGCTCCCTTGTGCTCAACGGTGCGCGCATCCTGCAAGCAGCAGCGCAGCAAACAACAAGCAATGTGAGCACAGAAGTGAAGCCACTATTGCCATGTGTCTGCTGCGCCTCCTTGGACAGCACAACATGCTTCACGTTGACCTCAATGGTTTCCACATCCTGCAAGAAGCAGCACAGCAAGCAGCACGCCATGTCATCACAAATGAGGCCATTACTGCATGAGCACGCTGCGCCTCCTTGGACAGCGCAGCACCCTTGATGTTGGCCTCCTCAATAGGACAGCTATCGAGAGCGGGTAGTGAAAATGTGGATCCAGTCACCATCGTAGATGGTATGAGCAAGTAGACAAAAAAGCCGTGTTTACCTGCAGGTGGTTGCTGATGACCCCCTTGAGGTCCTCCAGCGCCTTGATGGTGGCCTGGCTGGGGCCGCTGCCGCTGCTCGACTTGGCAGCGGCAGCGCTGTCCGGCTGCAGCAGGTCAAACTTCTGCCCGTACAGTTTGACCAGCTCCTTGGCGCTGTCCACGTGCTGCCTGCAGGTGCATACGCGAAAAGGTGAGAAGGCACTGCCCAATGTGCACTGCTCACCGAAGACTTGCTGCGAAACAGTCAGTACACCTCCTGAACAGTAGACGCTCTGCCCACAACTAACACAGTACCTGTAGGGTACTTTACAGAAACCGTCGAGGCCCCTCGTTCGTTGAATTGACTGAGGCTTGCAAGCCTTTTGATCAGGGTGCATGCCTGCTTCAGCAGGTACCATGATGGAAAGGCCTGCAAGGTCCCAGTCAAGCGCAACAAGAACGAACAGGCACTGTCCAACGTGCACTGCTAACAGAACCTCGCTGCAAACCCGTCGGCAACACCTCTTGAACGGTGGGAGCCTTCTGCCCAGTCAACAGGTCAGCGTCAAGTGTTGGTTGTACGGTTCCCCGCTCCACTCCTGCTAACTTTTGGCGTGCCTGGTTGCTGGCATGTATGCATGGCAGGATACCCCATTGCCATTCCCCAACGCTCAGCAACTCAACAACCATCAACATCTCATTGCCATCAACTTGTATCACTCACTTGAAGATGCCCGAGCCATCTCCGAAGTGATGCCCGAGCCCTGGCATGTCCGCATGGCCGGATGCCCAGTGCCATTTCCCGAAAACTCAGCATAAACATTTGATTGCCATTGACTGGTAACACTCAATGGGAGGTGCCTGAGCAACTTCACCACAGATATCCCGTTGCCATCAACTTGTATCACTCACTTGGAGATGCCCGAGCCCTGGCCTGCTGTGCGCGCCTTGCTGGGGTCCGCCACCAGCTTCTCCACGCTGGCCAGGAAGCCATGCTGCTTGCTGGCCTCGCGCTCAATGGCTGCAGGACAGCAGACATTGAGGGCAGGAACATGTGCAAACACAGACAGAACAGCTCAGTTGCAGGCCATCGAAGGGACAAATAAGACACAGGCAGCTGGCGACACGACACAAGCTGGCCAGGAGTCGTGCTGCTTGATGGCCTCGCGCTCAATGGCTGCAGGACAGCAGAAACACGTGCTGACAGACAGAACAGGTCAGTTGCAGGGGGACACGCAGCTCGGCGGGGTCACACAAGCTGGCCAGAGCTTTCTGGCCTCACGCGCAATGGCTGCAGGACAGCAAAAACACGCGCAGACCGACAGAAAAAGTCAGTTGCAGGCGCGCCAAGGGGCCAGGCACCTCTCTGAGGTGATACAAGCTGGCCAAGGCGTCCTGCTGCTTGCTGGCCTCGCGCTCAATGGCTGCAGGACAGCACAACAGCAGTTGAGGACCACAGCAAGGCACCTCAAATCATAAACCGTCGTCGCAAGCTTGCACCAGCAAACGTAGCAAAATGCAGGCAGTGCAAGCATACTGCATGACCGTGCGTCAATGCTGGCAACCCAGCACGCGTGGAGGTGCACGCCCTTGCAGGATGCACAACTTAATAGCTGACGTGATCACTGCCGTCTTGTACGTCTTGTACAGCCTGGGCTGCAGCAACTACGTGAAGTGTATCATGCAAGTGTGAGCACGTACACCTGATCAGCATATCAGCCACCACCTCCAACCAGCAGCAGCAGCACACAGTTCATGACACAAGTGAACACAACGCGTGCCCACCTGCTAGACGGTCCTGCAGGCTGACTGGCTCCGCCACTGGCGCTGCCTCATCCCTGTTCTTGAGCGTGCCAATCACGTTGTGCACCGCGCGCTGCGCAGCGCCTGTTGTGTCGAAGCTCTGCGTGTCTTCTGCCAGCAGCTCCGCAAGGCGGGAGATGGATGAGGCCAGCGCTGTTGCATCAACGCGCGGGATGAAGGTAGACACCAGCTGCTGCAGGTTGTGCGTCTGCTCCATGGTCAAAGGCGAGGTCACACAGCTCTCCACAGTGATCTCCAGGGCCCTGCTGCGCAGCAGCAGCTGCAGACAGCGGACAGAGGATGATGCGGCAAAGCAGTCAACGCAAGCTTTGGTGAGTCAGCACAAATGACATTGCAACTTGGACCATGATGTGGCATGCAGGAACAACACTGCTTCATAGCATGTCAAGTCCTGTGTGCAGTGTTGAGAAGAAGAGCATGCTTGGCAGTAAAGTGCTGTTTCAGTTCCAGGCCGCTGCTGCTCCTGCTGTGCTGTCCTGTCTCCCTGCAGCAGCAGAGCAACCACTGGGCTGTTGCTCACCTCCCTGAAGTTGATCACGCTGCCATCTGCTGCCTTGTACTTGAGAGCCTTAGCACTGCGGTCGGTCGCCTGCGTAGAATGGCAAAGAAGGTTGGCAGGTGGGTGGGTACAGTCGGTTGCACGGGGGCACGTCAAGCTCCAAACGCTGCTAACGCACCTGTCGAATCCAGTCCTTCCATAGCTTGATCCTGTCACCGCCCGTCTTGAATGTGCGAGCGCTCTTCTCCAGGATGGGCACAGCGGTTGCCTCTGGGGCGATTTCGGCATCCACCGTGATCTGCTCCTGCACCACGGGCGCTTCAACATCCTCCTTTGCTGCTGCAGGCTTCTTGTTCTTCTTCTTCTTAGTCTTGTTGCCGCTTGGCAATCCCCCAGCCTGCTGCAGCAGCTCGAAGGCGTTCAGTGTGCTCGCCATGGTGAAGTTTAGACGTGCACAACAAATAACATCAGCAAGGAAGAACGATCAAGCAGCGACCCGGGCACCTAAGGCTGGAGGTGAAGTACGCACCACTCAGTTACGGGAAGTGGACCGTCGAACACTTTTGACAAAGCCTGTCAAGGCTGTATCTGCCTTGTTATGTTGTTGCAGCGTGAAAATATCATCGGTTTTTGGCCGGATCGACTGAACAGCTGCAGCAGTTTGACTGCGTCCAGAGACAACTGAGCCTGGACATGAAGTGCAGCGCAGCAGACATTCCACTGCTCCAGAAAGATCAGCATCTGCCAAAATGCCCAATGTGCTGTGCCATCATCAACGTGCTGTAGCAGGAGCAGGCCCAAGGCAAGCGTCAACAGCAGAGCCATCTGCTGTCGCTGCAAGCTGCATCATCAACCAAGTCAGCAAAGCTACCACTTTCTTGAATATGTCTCCATCCATGGTGCACCACTGTCTGCTGAACATCCTCGTCAAAGCTCTGGCATATGCGGTTACCGGCTGCATGCCAAACTGGTGTTTGCATCGTCACACGCACTGCTGCAGGGGCCTGCGCAGCTGTAGCAGAGGGCACTCGCTGCCAATTGTGCCTCACCAGCAGCAGCAGCAGCATCTACACCTACAGCAACAGCGGTTCCACAACAGCCAAGCAGCTGCTGCAGCCACACGGCAGGCAGGGCCAGTAGACCCAGTGCCAGACTACACAGCCATTGACAGCCAGCCGCTGAACCAAATCGTCATGGCACTGTTCCGGCGCAAGATGGTAGCAGCAATCGGCAGTGACTCGCAACTAACAGGGTGCGTACGGCAGCAGTTGATGATTGATTTTGTTGCCCTTGCATCACGTATCATAGCACACAGACATGGTGTGTGCCACGCAGTGGCCGGTCCAGCAGCAATAGCTGCAGGTCCTTGCTGATGCTGCTTGCGGGTCTTTCACTCAAGTGTCACTTTTTACTGTCACAAATTTGGTTTTGAAACAGCTGAGTCGAATCGATTTCCTTCTGCAGTGTACTGAACATATACTGCCACCGCTAAAATGTACTGCTGGGCATGAACCTATCATTGCAGTGTAGTCACGATGATGCTGCCAACCAAGCATTGCTGTACTGCCACCCTGCAACTGCACTGCCAGGTATGAAGCCATCATCGACCTAACACGCAGGCTGAACGCCAGCTACAGCGAAGCACGGCAGGTGCAGCTGACCACGCGGGGCATCCTCAAATCGCTGTTCCCGTCGTGGCTGCCGGGGGCATTCAAGGTAGGGTTGCAGGGCAGCAGCAGTAGCAGCAGCAGCGTGAGTCTCTGTGTGTGAGACATGTGCACGCAGTCCAGCAGATACGGTTGTAGCTATAGCGCCGGCCAGCAGGAAGCAGGGGATTGACATGATCGTGTCAGGAATCAAGGACCCTTGATGGTTTGCTGACGAGCAGCAGCAGCAGCAGGTAGTCATCAAGTACGTGAGGTCCAGCAGCTCAGTAACCTAGTAGTGCACACGGTACTGGCAGCACACAGCACCAGCTCAGCAACTGGCTCAACACTGTCTTTCGTCAATCCCCAACACTGCAGCACACATCCTACTAAAGGTTGAGACAAAAGTAATGGTAAATTTGGGTGTTTCACAGCAAGACTGGAACAGCAAACACATCAAACAATCACTAAATCTGAATCCCAGCCAGGGCAGCAATGTCATGCATGTCTACTTCGAGATCCTGGCTGCACAGCTGAAACTGTTCCCTCCATCATGGCCAGCACATCATAGAAACTGCCATCACCAGCAGCATGAAGACGGCCTGAAAATGTATCTTTTTGCATGCAAAAGACACACAGCAACTGCAAGAGCAGGCAGCTTGCCAACTATCCTGAGCAGCCCCATCCTGGAACCTATGAATGATGTACTTCTGCCCTGCATGCACTGCTGTGCCTACAACACCCTCAAGCAGCAGATGCCAGCCCAAAAGCAACAGCACAGCTAACAGCACAGGCACCAGCACAGCAAAACCACAGCAGAACACAAGCATCAGCCCCCCACACACACCAGGGACATGCAGTCAAAACTGCAGGCATGGCACTGCAGCAAAAGGAAAGGGCTCTTGATTTACTGCTGCGGCTGCGGCTGACGGCTAAGGCTAAGGCTAAGGCGCGCGTGAGTTTTACTGTATGAGAGCAGCAGGAATTGAACGTGCGTTCACAGGGATCTCACGCCAACACGCTACCACTATGCCATTGGAACGGCTAGCACAAATTGCCCTGACATATGTATTATCGATACAAAACACCGAGCTCTTTGAAGTAACACTGAGACTTTGACTTTGCAGCCAGGTCTCTGTGGGTGTATACTTGCATGCCCTATCGTGCCGTGCGCTTACATGCTTGCTTGCCATGCCATGCTGTTCCTTGGAGGAGACCACTCCGTTTTGCTGCAGCAGTGTGGTCACAATTGCTAGGCGGGCAGTAAGGCTGCAGACTTTCTGTTCGTCGTGATGGTGGTGGGGGACGGAGTTGGACTTGAAACCCTACCTGGTCGGTATGATATGCCGGTTCAAGAGGCTTGAATTGCCAGGCCCCCATGTGTAACAAACCCTACCTGACTTTGCTTTGAGCACCCTGCTGCTTTTCGTGCTGCACTTCGCACATGCTGCACTGCATGTACTTGTTGGTTTATGGGGAGGTAGGGGCTGCAAGATGCCTCTGGAGTTTTACTTTGGTTGCATCTTGTGGCTTGCTATCGGGTTCTCATGATATGTGAGCTGAAAGAGGGGCAAGTGACTCGCTCTAGGGCGATAGCTTGCCCACCCCTGTAACAGACCTCTTCCGACGGCAAAAACGGTATTGCGTTTACTTTTGTCTCAACCTTTAGGATGATCTCCAGACGTTGCTGGAGTGTCTGTTCTCTGGTAGATGATCTCAAGCCCCCACCGCGACCCCATAAGCCGCCTACACCCGAACCTCTCTCAATTTGCTCGAGATTTCACCTGTATCTGTTACCATAGCTGCTGCTGCTGCTGGGGTGGTGTGCAGGTGATGTTCTCCAAGCCGCTGCCGGAGTTTTCCTGCAGGCTGAATGCGCTGGCCACTGCGCTGACGTGTCAGTGGCTGATGGGGCCGTGCAAAGTGAATGATGTGGAGCTAGATGACGGCACGGTGAGCAGCAGCAGCAGTTGTAGCGGCAGCAGTGTTCTGCAGCGGTGTTTTGCAGCTGTAGGGAGCCGTGAATGTAGCGCTGGATGATGGCACGGTGAGCAGGAACATCATCAGCAGCGGCAGTGGATTGAAGCAGTATGGGCGGTCAACGTAGCGCTGACGTGTCAGTGGCTGATGGGGCCGTGCAAAGTGAATGACGTGGAGCTGGATAACGGCACGGTGAGCAGCAGCGGCAGCAGCAGCAGCAGTGCTTCGCAGCTGTAGAGGGCGGAGAATGTAGCGCTGGATGATGGCACGGTGAGCAGCAGCAGCAGCAGTGGGTTGAAGCCGTAGCGGCAATGGATATAGCGCTGACGTGTCAGTGGCTGATGGGTTTGTTGTGTGCTGCTGTTTCCAGGTTGGGGAGGGCATGGGAGTGCTTGTGGAGCGCTGCCGCTACCTGGAGCAGGCAGGCTGTGCATCCATCTGCCTCAACAGCTGCAAAGTGCCTACACAGGTGCGTACAGAATGTGTTTGTTACGAGGCGAGAGTGTAGTGTATGTGTGTGCGCTGCCCATCATCGTGTCGAATGCCACACAACAGAAGTAGGTGTTGGCTGTGGTTCATCAGGCAGCAACCCACACCAGTGTGATCTGTTATCAGTGCTTGCCGCAGGCAACAGGTGCATTTGGTGTGCTTGTGTGTGAGTACTAGCTGTGACAGACCCCACCAACTACCGTGGTATCACTCTGCTCAGCGTGCTCTACAAGTTTTACACCAGCGTTCTCAACCAGCGCCTAATCAAGTTTGCAGAAGGCGGGCTACAGACTGACAGCTCAACACGGCAGCAGCAGCAGCAGCAGCCGGCACAACAGCAGCAGCAGCAGCCGGCACAGCAGCAGCAGCAGCAACAGCCGGCACAACAGCAGCAGCAACAGCAGCAGCAGTAGCAACGCGTGCCTGCTGCTGCAGCAGCAGCAGCAGAAACGCCGCTGCTGCATGAGAGCCAGAACGGCTTTCGTCCTAAGCGCAGCTGTGCCGACCACCAGAGCGTGCTAAGTGAGGTGTTGGGTGGGCGGAAAGCTGAAGGGAAGGATTCTTTTGTGCTGTTTGTTGACACCTACAAGGCTTTTCCGACAGTGTGGCTTGATGGGCTCTTCCAAAAACTGTGGGATAACGGTGTGCGTGGGAAGATGTTCCGTGTGCTTTACAACCTGTATCAGGGTGCCCGCCGCGTGGTGTCCCACGAAGGCCACGTCACTGACAGCTTCACATGTGACCTTGGTCTGCATGAGGGTGATGTTATCTCCCCAACACTGTACCTGTACTTCATTGATGATCTGCTGCATGAGGTGCATGCAAAGCACCCTGGAATCACTTTGATGGGCCCTAGTGATGAACCGGCTGGTCAGGTTGTGGCAGCCATGCAGGCTGATGATTTTGTTGCTGTGTGCGGATCCCTGGCTGAGGTTCAGGCTGTTGCTGCAACAGATTATTATTACAGTTGTAAGTGGCGTTTCAAACTGAATAGCTCTAAGTCTGCTGTCATGCACGTGTCACCAGGTAGGCAGCCCAGCCAGTTGGCTGCTTCTGGCATTGTTTGGAATGGTGTTCCCGTGCCTGTTGTGCCAGAGTACTGCTACCTTGGCTTGTGGTTCAACAATGTTTGCAATTGGAACACGCACTTTGAGAAGATGTTGGCAAAAGTGCATCGTGTGAAGGGTGGGCTCATGCCAATCTGGAAGAGCCGGCACATCAGTGTGGAAGTCAAGCGTATCATTTTGCGGACATGCATTCGCCCAATTGTTGAGTATGGCAGTGAGGTCTGGTTCCCGTCAACTACAAGGCAGTTACAGCAGATTGACGAAGTGCAGACTGACATCATTCAATGCGCAATGCGTTGTGGCAAAGAGCGTCCTTGCTCCTCGATTCTGCTGGCTGAATGGGGTGTGAAGCCATTGCACATGTGGCTTCATTGGAGGGCAGTGGAGTATTACTTTAGGGTTCAACGATTGCAGGATTCCAGGCTGCCACGTCAGGTATTTTCTGCTGAGTGGAAGCGCCCCAGTGGCGCTGTTGCAGTAACACCGTGGCACAAGTATGTGCAGAGTTTGTTGTGCAAGTATGGTGTGGATGTTGCAGTGGCAGCTGATAGCGCTAGTGCATGCAAGAGTCACATCAGCTGTTAGGTCAAAAAGTTGAATGCCGATAGAACTGCTTGTGAATCACTGCAACACTCTACTTTGAGCCGTTACGTCATGCATGTTCACCCTACGCATGCTGATGCCATGCGCTTCAAACGGTCCAGGCCATTTTTGTGTGCTGGTGCGCCAACACGTGGCGTTGAGTTGCTGATGCGTGTTCGCATGGGATGTCTTTGTGTGCACGAGCGTACCAGCCGTTATGGGGGTAGCAGAGCAGATTCTAATACAGCGTGTCCTGCTTGTGGTCAGAATGTTGAGTCTTTGTCACATCTGATGTTTGATTGTCCTGCCACTTCTGCTCAAAGAGATACTATGTTGGATGAGATTCCGTCTGTTTTGCAACAGACAGTTGCTGGTGGCGCTGGAAAATTGCGCAATGTATTGTCATTGACTGATGCATCGACCAAGTTGTTGCGTTTTGTTTCTGATGATGTTTGGGGTAGCAAGGGGGTTTGCCGACTGGTGTCTAGGAGCATTGCTGCGTATCTTGTGAAAGCTTGGGATGAGCGTAATAGTTGCAAACATAATGGAGCGGTGCTCCCTCTTTCTTCCGCCCCGGGGGGCGCGGGGCCGATCGCGTTAATGCTATGGCTTGATCTGGTAATTTGATGATGATGATGATGATGATGATGATGAACAGCTAACTTGGCTGTGCTCTCAGCCATCCTCATGCTGAGCCATCGCCATGCCGGGCGCTGCTGATGGTGATGCGTGCTACTTGCTGCTGCTGCTACTGTTGCTTGCAGGAGTTCTTTGAAAAGGACATGGGCCTGCCGCTCACCATGACGCCAAACTACGAAGACTTCTCATGCCAGTGAGTGACAGCTGCAGTACCTGCATACTGAAAGGCGCCACCATTGCATTGTAAAAATAATAGCAGCACCCAAGCAGTTGTAGGTATGTTGGAGTTGGTCTCCGCACGTCAAATTGTGCCTTGCGCATCTGCATGCTGGTTGCCCCTCCCATTGCTTCATACACAGCCGTCAAATGCAACTGACGCTGACTGACAAGCCGCATGATGTCTCCGTGTGCACTGCATGACAAATGTTGATTATGTGCAGGTACAGCTTTGGCAAGACGCCCCTGCCCAGGCTTCAGACATGCAGCCGTATCAGCTGACATTGACTAACTCCCTGCATGATGTCTCCGTATGCACTGCATGACGAATGTTGATTATGTGCAGGTACAGCTTTGGCAAGACGCCCCTGCCACAGCAGCTGGATGAGGCCTTCAGCACGCCATGCTTCCAGCAGTGCCCCAGCAGAGCAGCACGCTACGCAGATTGCAGCAGCAGCAGCAAACAGGCAGATGGCGGCAACTGTCCCAACATCTTGAAGCAGGAAGCCTCTGCAATCTGAAGGGAGGTTCTGGGTTGGCAAGCTGCAACTGGCAGCGGCTGGTATAAAGGCTAGCAGGACACCAGATTGTGAATATCATGCCAGCGACTGCCTGTGCTGACGTAGCTGCGTATACGGACGTTGGTACAGTTGACTTCAAGTAAACTTGAAGTTCAAGTCAACAAGTTGTGGATCAAGTCTCGTCCATACCATTCAGTCGGTCTGGTTCATCATCATCAAATTACCTCAGGCAGTCGGTCTGGTTCAACGTAGCAGCAGTCGGTCTGGTTCAATGTAGCGACGGCCACCATGTTTAGGGTTTCGGCCTGTGTATGGTCCCACAACACTGCACACTGTGCACGTGCCAACTGGTGTCACACCACTGGGTGAGTCACCCACTTGCCAAGCGAGTATGCCTACAAGCTTTGTTGCACCAGCAAGGCGGCTGCCCAGCAGCACACTTACATGGCAGATAAAACACATCATGCGTGCGCAGCCTTTACTGCTTGCATGCAGGGGTAGGGCGTTTCTGCATGCTTTTTCTGCCAGAGTGCTACAAAGTTTTCACATCATGCCTTGCTGCTTGGGTGCTGCTATTACTTTTACATCATGAAGCTAGCCGATGCAAAGCACATCCGCCTGTGTGTCCACACTCCTCCACAAACTTGCTCCAGCTCCTCCTGCTTTCCATCAGGCTGTGCACAGCACGTGCAGCAGCCAGTGCTGCTACTGCTCCTCCGCGCCTTGCTGCTGCTCGTCACCGCTGCTGTCATCTTCGCCCTCTTCTACGATCAGCTCCTCCTGCTCCACCTCCTGCCAGTACTTCACTTCTTCAGGGTCAGCGTGCACCAGAGCACCTGTTACGGCAGCAGCAGCAGATATGTTTCAGAAAGGCTTGCATCATTTGTCATCATTTGTAAAAGACAATAGTGTGATCTACCTCCTGCCAGTACCGCACCTCCCCAGGGTCAGCGTGCACCAGCGCACCTGTTAAACAAGCAGCAGCAGCAGCAGCAGGAATTCAGGCGATCAAGCTGCCAAGGGTGTGGGTATCACTCCTTCTGCCAGTACCGCACCTCTTCAGGGTCAGCGTGCACCAGAGCACCTGTCAGAATAGCAGCAGCAGGGTGTCTCAGATTACGCCTGCATCTTGCATCATGAAACATCTTGTGACCCACCTCCTGCCAGTACCGCACCTCCTCAGGGTCAGCGTGCACCACAGTGTTACCAACCCTTTCATGACGCAGAGCACCTGTCAGAATAGCAGAAGCAGGGTGTCTCAGTTAGGCCTGCGTCTTGCATAATGGAACATTGTGTGATCTACCTACTGCCAGTATTGCACCTCCTCAGGGTCAGCGTGCACCAGAGCACCTGTTAGCAAAGCAGCAGCAGCAGCAGCAGCAGCAGCAAGAACTCAGGCAATCATGCTGGGGGTGTTTGTGAGTACATGGGTGTGTATCGCTTCCGGTGCCAGTACTGCACCTCCTCAGGGTCGGCGTGCACCAGAGCACCTGTTACAGCAGCAGCAGCGGCAAGAACTTTGGCGATTATGCTGGGGGCGTTTTCAAGTACAAGGGTGTGTGTCACTTCTCCTGCCATGCCGCACCTCCTCAGGTCAGCATGCACTAGAGCACCTGTTACAGTAGCAGCAGCGGCAGGGCGTCTTGCAGTGGGCTTATTGCGTACCGGTAATGAAACGTCTCATGATTCACCTCCTTTCAGCATCACATGTCTCCTCAAATCAGCATGCACCAGTGCACGTGTTGACCAGCAGCAGCAGCAGCAGCAGCAGCAAGAGCTCATGCAATCGTGCTGGCAGATTTGACTTTCAAGCATTCTAACCTGCAGGCATGGTGTTGCGTCGCCGTTTCCTTGCGCTGCCTGGCTGCTGCTCTGATCTTGAAGGGCTGCTGAGACCTCCAGCAGCAGCAGTAGCACTTGGTGTTGCATCAGCAGCCCCAATAGCAGCAGCTGCAGTGCGTGCACGGCGTTTGGCTCCCCCCAGAGCAGCAGGCGCAGTCTGCGCACCACCTGCTGCTGCTGCTGCACTGCTGCCAGCTGCGCCTGCGCGCTGCTGCTGGCTAGGTGCTGCTGCAGGTGTGGCAGCGGCAGCTGCTGCTGCTACTGCTGTTGAGCTGCGCCGGCGTTGATGCGTCTTGATGGTGGCGGGAGCAGCAGCACCACCTCCAGAGCCTGCTGCTGGAGGTGTTGCTGCTGCAGCTGCTGACTTGCCTGCTGCTGCTGCTGCTGCTGCTCGCGTTGGTGTGCGAGATGGCTGCTTTCGAGCTGCTGGTGATGCTGCACTGCGCTTGCCTCTTACACTGCTGGGCCGCTTTGGGCTAGGTGCATCAGCAGCTGCAGCAACGCCACGCCCCTGCTGCTCTGCTGCTGCTGCTGCTGCTGCAGTGGCTGGTGCTGCACCTCCTGTATCATCTTTCTGCTGCTGCTTGCGCTTGTTCTGCTTGTTGCTGCTAGGTGGTGTCCACTGCTGCTTCTTTTTGGCACTGTTTGGTGTGCGCTGCACTGGCTTGCTGGGGGTGGCCTGATGTGCAACACCTGCTGATTGCTGCTGTTTGACTGCTTGCGTCTGCTGTGACGCTTTGGCTCTTGGGCTGGCTCGTGTTGCTGCTGCCTTGGGTGTTGCCCTGCTGACTCCTGCTGCTGTGGACTTGCTGTCTGCAACTGGCTTCGTATCTGACTTCCTGCTGCTGCCGTGCTGCTTCAAGGGAGACTGTTTCACGGTCGGTGCTCCAGCTGTCGCTTTTTGTTTGCTTGCAGTGGCTTTCGTCATGATGCTGCAAGCGCGAGTACAACGATCAAAGGTCAAGTTTAAATCGCGGGCCGCGAGAAGATAAATTGAATAAAATGTTTTTTGTTATCTGGACAGCTGCAGAGGTCTGGCTGGACACAGCGAACGTGACACGTCAGGTTAGGGCTTTGTACAGGAACCTGTACAGCCCTGTACAGCGGTGATTTCAAGCAGCCTGGCCTTCCGTCTCTGAAGCCTGATCCCTGTTGTTACAGGCTTTCAGCTTAGGGTGCTGTGCGGTGTAATGGAGTTACCGTAACTCAACCAGCAGTGCTAGCTTCACCGACGACGGCACTGCTAGCCTGAGTGCTGGCAGTACTGCGCACCATCACGTGAACATGCTATGCACGGGTGGCCACAGGGAAGTCAGTAGTACTACACTAGTACATGAGCCGACTCAACACAACTTGCGTGTGCACATTTCAACTGCCCATCTGCACATGACACATACCTGCTTTGCATGCTGCCTTTTCCAGTACCGCTAACTTCTTTACATGCGTAAGCGTACGTGCATGCCAGATGTAGGAACGGCAGGCCTGCCGTTGAACAGCCGCCGCACTGTGGCACAATCCAACTGCACAACTCTTGCCCATTAACCAATTCATGCACAGCAGTTTGCCTAACGACCAATTCATGCACAGCATTTTGCCCATCAATCTATTTATGCACAGCAATCTGCACATCGACCAACTCATGCACAGTACTTTGCCCAGTAACCAATCCACAGACTGCACAGAATTTTGCCCATCAATCAATTCATCACAAGTCCATCAACCACCATCGCCGTGCCAACATCACCAGCTTGGCAAGCGTATGAGCAAGCACTGGTGTATACGCCGCCGCGGCACCACGCTCAGCTCAGGGTATGCAGTCCCCCAAGCATCCAGTACTAGCGTCTATTATCAATGAACGAAGACGAGTAAGTGCTCGCCCAGCATCCAATGCCGTCTGACGCCATTGAGCGGCTCAGGCCTAGGGGCAGCGCCATGAGCTGCTGTACTGCAGGAGATTAGAGCTCCTTGCAGGCCCTGCGGCGGCCGCGGCGGCTGCGGCCAGCTGGCAAGGTGCAGCTGCATGCCAGCTGGCATGTGCTGCTGCATACCAGCCGGCAAGTGCATCCAAAGCAGCACATTCCCCCAAGCTCCCTGCAGCTGCATGCCAGCTGGCAGGTGCAGCCTCGTGACTGCAGGTGAGTCTATGCAAGCCGCTCCTGCAGAGCCTGCAGCTGCCCCAGCACCTCTTCAATAGCATCTGGCTGCACCACAACCTGTGGGCAGCAACCACAGCAAAAGTACCTTATTGTGCTTGCAAGTGGATTCACCCGCCAGGCAAAATCATGTCACAAAGCTGGAATGCGCACTGCTGTACAACTGCACAGCGGCAGGCATGCGAATGCCGCTACTAGAGTGCAAGACATACATTCGACACAGCTCCTCTTTTGGGCTGGCACTGTAGGCGTAAGCAAGGTAGGCACACTTGGCTGCAACTCTCAACACCGTGTAACACAGCTCATCACACGCATGCTTTGGGGCTGCTTTGCACTCTGCCTGCAGCCCACCCTTCTGAAGCGAAGTGTTGACATGCATGTTGTATATCAACCTTCAGCTGCTGAACTTCTGGAGCTGGCACTGAGTCCTGAGACGTGTCCGCGCCACTTACCAGGTCTGACCTCCTGCTGCCACGTCGCAGCCATTTGGTGTACTTGACAAGCTGCTCCTGCAAGCACAAACAAGTGTATGCCACAGGATGCACAGCAATGTCAGTGCTGTAAATGAGCTCACTGAATTGGATTGTGAACATGCGCTGCTGCAAGTGCCGAGGTATGACATGCTGCCAGGTGGTGATGCACCGCTGTCACCTCTGTGGGATAGCTACGCAGCTTTGAAAAGTGTTGTGCATCCCAGCAGCAGTATGCATGCCAGGTTCAAGGGTACGCTGCTGTGATGAAGTCGTGCGTTTACAAGAGCCATAAAGTCCATAACCTGTGCATTCAGTTCCCAGGAGACGCGCAGATGATGATACAATAATGTAAATCACGCAAAGGCACAGCATGCTGTGCAATGCCCTCCCTTCAGCCATGTTGACAGATGTCATCAAACACAGATATGACGTATGTCTCACAAGCAACCACTACTAGCTAGTACTGCAGCTGTTCTCACCTGAGCTTCAGTGATGCAGTCCTTCAGCGGCTGGTCCTGGCACTGCTGCAACTGCAGTAGCACCTGCTCAGCAGCTGGCAGGGCCAGCAGCTGCTGCACCAGCTTCCCCCATGCGTGCATGTTCTGGAAGCTGCGCGTGAAGGCTTTGGTCAAAGTTTTGTCGGTGCTGTCGCCAAGCTGGTCATCACGATCGCAACTCTTGTGCAGCTCCACACTCGCTGCCAGCAAGCTGTTCTGCTGACGCATGAGCGCAGCAAGTGCAAGCAGCAGCTGCTGGACTGCAGCTGCAGGCAGCTCCTGTGCTGCTGGCAACCCGCACAAGACCTGCAGCATCTCCAGGGGGCCGACGCAGCTAAAAGCGCCGCAATCAACAACCACCCACTTATGCAGCGCTCTGGTTGCCGATGAACCTGCAGGGACAGCCTGCAGGTTGTGTACATTGTGCGGCGGTGCTGCAGCTGCAGCGTTGCACGCGTCCAGGCCAGTGACTAGCAGCTGCCCGATGGCTGCAGAGCCAAGCACCTGCAGACCCCGCACAGCCTGGTCATCATGGCAGGAACAAACAGCAGAATGGGCAGCAAACAACTGTTGTCAGGTGTGCAGTCGCAGTGTACGCATAATTTTGAGTCAGAGTGAGCCGGTGCAAGCGCAGTTGCAGTGCCTCCTTCTGAGCTTCACGCATCTGGTGCAAGTGTGGCAGTGCGTGCTAGCAACAGCAAGTTGTACCAATTGAGTTTGATGCCGATATCCGTGCAACGTTCTATACAATACTTGCCATACCACAGACTACAGTGTGCATGCAAGCTGATGATGATAGCGCACGTACTATCGAAGCATCAAGTTGGGCGCGACCGCACTCACAAAACCGCTTGACTTTCTGCCATTGCCATCGTGCAGGACCTGCTGCAGGCAATCTGCCACAATCGACTCCTGCAACTGCAGCGCTTGATGCAGATCAAGCAAGCTCCACACGTGGCTGGACATGCGCTTGCTGTGTGGCAACCTTCAAGAACCCTGCTAGCTGTGCTGCAGGCACATCACGCTGCTGCTTGGACAGCAGCTTGCACACGCAACGACTGCTGCAGTGACTTCTGCGCAGGGGCCTTTGTCGCTGCTGCTGCTTCAATTGCTGCGTGTAGTGCTGCAACAAGTGCCTCTGAACCAGCTGCAGCAGCACCACCAAGGCCACACAGTGTTGCTACATGCACAGCATGTGACTCCCCATTCTGCTGCACTGCATCTACTGCGGCGTGCAGCAGCGTGTCAATCGCTGCAGCAGAGAAGCCTGCTGCTGCGGGAAGCTGCAACAGCACCGACAGCGGTCGCGTCTCCGAGCTGTGCACACTGCTGCAACTGCAATGGGCAGCAGCGCATCTGCAGTCAAGCTCTGCGCAGCTGGCAACCGCACAAGTGCGTCAACTTTCCAATCATGGCTGCTTGCCAGCGCTCCTGCAAGCAAGCTGCTGATGCTGTGCTCATCAATCTGCTGTGCGCCTGGAAGTTTACACAGGGCTGCAGCTGCTGCGGCATCTGATTGCTGCACTGCAGCCCGTAAAAGGCTATTGCCTGCAAGCGCTGCCCTGTGCACAGCTGCTCCGCACTGGATAGCGCTGCTTGCAGGAGGTCAACTATGTGGCTGCAGCTGCTGCTGCAAGTCTGCTGGTACTCCAGCAATGAGTGCGTCAGGTAGTCCAAGCTCGCTGCGCTGCATGGATGCCTGCAGGAGACTGCACAGCACACATACAAGCGCCACAGCAGCGGTCAAGTGCACATATAGCCTATATGATATAGGTGATAGACCCTGGCCCTCCGACATATGGCACATATGGCACCGCGGCTTACCACCTGCAATCATGTGATGCTGTGGAGCGCCACAACACGCCAAGCAGCACAGTGATGCTGCAGGCTGCAAACAAGCACGAGCAAGTTTGGCCTGCCGTTGCTCGCCACTCACACGCAACAGCATACAATGGTCTCACCTCAGCAAGCTTTCAAATGTAACAGCTTGCACGGCCTGCAGCTGCACCAGCGCTGCCACATGCGATCCACTGCCCTCTTCAACCGCAACCTGCAGCAGCGCTGCTGCGTCATGGGCGCTCACGTCTGCTGCTGCTGGCAGCTGGCACAAGAGGTCGAGCTTGAGCGAGTCTTTGCAATGCACAGCTGCATGCAGCCGTGGCAGGACATCCCGCACCACTGCACATGCCGCTGGCAGCTGACACAGGGCTCGCAGCGTTGCAGGACCTTCTATGCCAACTGCAGTTGACCAGATGTTTGACCAGACTGTGTTACTTTGACCACCATCTGAAGCTGCTTGCAGGACAGGCAGCTGCACTAGCTCTGCCACCTTCACTGTACTGCCCTCTTCAACAGCAACCTGCAGCAGCGCTGCTGCATCATCGCTGCTCACGTCTGCTGCTGCTGGCAGCTGGCACAAGCAGCCAAGCTTGCGCGTGTCCTGGAAACGTACAGCTGCATGCAGCAGCGGCACTACATCACGCACTGCTGCACATGCCGCTGACAGCTGACACAGGGCTCGCAGCGTTGCAGGACCTTCTATGCCAACTGCTGTTGACCAGATGGTTGACCAGACTGCGTTACTTTGACCGCCATCTGGCGCTGCTTGCAGGACAGGCAGCTCGCACAGCAACTGCACACTGCGATGCAGCTTCTTCTCTACTGCAGTTTGCAGCAGCTGCAGGATTGTGATTTTGTCCAGTTGGTGCACAGCTGGCAGTCGCATCAACACCATCATGCGCTCAGACGCACCCATCTGTACAAGTAAACAGTAAAGCGGCACCAGAAGCAGCGGAGCCAGCAGCACCCCTGTCAAGCCATTGGCAGTGTAGGGCAACAAGCAGTGGGTGGTACAAGTCACGCAGCAAGCTTGCAAGCAGCATATCACGTGGTGCGGTGCACCTACGTACTGCGAGTGCCCCGTGGTGATGTTGGATGCCTCAAGACAGCAGGTGTTGAATAGGGCTCCCTCATAGCCTGTCACTATGCACACATACAGCAGCACGTATGCAAGCCTGCCGGCCACTTCACAACAAGGCAGCCACACACCTGCAGTGCTGCTTTCAGCAGGCCTGTAGTAGTACTGCAGTCCAGTTCTGCTGCCTCCTGCAAGCGGCATAGGGCTTCCAGAGCAGAAGTAGCACGGCCACATCTTGGGAGTGCAACTGCTAGCTGCGCCAATTCAGGCAGCAGCTTTGACCGGCGCCTGCTTAGGGTGTCTGCTGCAGCATCAGCTGGAAGGTCCCACTGCAGTGGGCTCTGTTGCGCAGGTGATTGCAGCATCAACACAGCAGGGGCGGCGAGTGTAATTGAGTTGATAGTACTGCTGGCGCTGGTTGCAGGGTTGGCATAAAGTGTACCAGGGGTGGTTATGACAGATGCTATGCATCGATAGCTGCTGAGCTGAATGTAGTGCAGGAGCAGTGCAGCACTCAACCGGTGCTCTTTTCACTCATCAACTTGATTATTGTTGACCATCATGTTGCCAATCAAGCCATAGCATCACTGCCATTGACCCTGCACCCCACCGGAGCGGAAGGAAGAGGGAGCACTGCACCGATATGCAGCACCCTAGTATAAGTATCCTTGCCCCCTAACTGCTCTTCAACTATGCCCAATATGCACAACAGCAGTTGACGTTGGCAACACATTTAAGTACATACGCTGGAAGTGACAAATCTCACCTCGAAGTCTAGCTCATCCCCGCAGCAGATTGCAGCAGCAGCGCTTGGCACGGACTCGTGCAGCGGCACCTCCAGCATCCGGCTGGCATCAGCCCAGACCTGCAGCCCCGGTACAAGGCTGTTTGCTGCATCCAGCAGCTGCTGCCAGGTGACCTGTGCTCCACTCCTTAGCAGCGCTACTGCCACTATGCGTGGCACCTGGTGCACCTGCGTGATTGCTGACATGATGCTGCTGTCTTGCAGGAGATGAGGCACCCGCTTCATCAGCCATGCCATTTGCTGCTCGAAGCAAGCCACAAAATCGTGTGGCTCTGCATCGTCAGCTTCAAGCTCTGCGGGAAGAGCAGCAGCTGACACAGCCTGCAGCAGCAAGTCCTGTGCTGCTGTTCGCACAGCCCTATGTTCACACAAGCGACGCAGCGACCTGTTGACACAACTCAAGGTGATGAACGAGGTCAATGACAGCTTGCCAGACGAAATCACAGCGTCCCATGGATCTGCATGCACATCTGTCATCCTGAGTACCGCAGTCTGACAGCATGGATGTAGATATCGGCCAAGATCACGTCAGTGATTGCGACCGTGTAGGCGTGGGTGGTCTTTCGGCGTACCCGACGTGTGTGCAGGCTGTTATGCAGCTTTAGGGCTCTGACAGATTACTGCAGCAGAAACTATGGCCAAGAGTGCCCATGAGATGCGTTTTAAGTTGTGTTCTGTGCACTTACCAGTAATTCCAGGCTTTCCTCTGCCACTACGTGCCCGGCAGTCGATTGCACCGCCAGTCACTCTCGCTCTGCTCGGAACTCTGTACATCCTTGAACCAGCTTTGGTTCGGGCGGTGTCTGAGAGTTCAATTACTGTAGTATTAATATCAGTGTGCACGGCTTTCTCGTTGCCCGTCTAGATGGTGGGTGGTCTGGCGCCACCTCCAGAAGAGGAGGAGCAGGAGCGAGAGCTTGATGCACAACGCCAGGTCATATTCGTGTTAGAAAGTGCTCAGCTAGAGACTGCGCAAGTCGGCAAGGTAGGCGCATGCCACAGCAGCCAGCTGCCATCACTAGCAGCAGCAGCAGCAGCAGCAGTAGCAACAGTGTGCAACCCTGTTCAAGACACATCTGCAAGTACTGTGGGTAGTGTGGAAGGCAGTGCTGCTTGTGTTCAAGTAGCTGAACGCATGTACCGTTGGTGCAGGCATGTGCGGCATTCTGGCCCATGCAGACATACATCTGAGTCCTTGCTCAAGCTTGCACACTTCAGCAGCTCTGCATCTTTGTATACTGTGTTATGTGTGGTATAGTGTAAAACGTGTTGTACACGCGCGGCTGCCCACTCCCACACTGCCTCTGCTCTTGCCGCAGAGCTACCAGCTGCTCAACTGTGACGACCATGCCAACTATCTGATGAAGCACAAAAAGGACCCAGCGCTGTACAGGCCAGACATCACACACCAGGTGCGGCACAGCAGCAGCAGGAGCAGCAGCAGCAGCACTAACTAGATCAGTAGCTGCAGACCAGAGGCTGCACATGCTGCACAGCCGGGGGCACTGACCAGCAGTGGCACGCCTATTGCTCTGTGCAGGCCAGACATCACACACGTGCGCAGCAGCAGCAGC
Source organism: Tetradesmus lagerheimii (assembly GCA_902809745.2). NCBI lineage: Eukaryota > Viridiplantae > Chlorophyta > Chlorophyceae > Sphaeropleales > Scenedesmaceae > Tetradesmus > Tetradesmus lagerheimii. Next base: position 79,212 of record CADDIJ020001649.1, on the reverse strand, counting down.
AGCAGCAGCCTGAGCAAGATCAGCAAGCTGCGGGGGCTGCACATTCTGCACCCGGGTGCAGCAGGGTGCAGCTGGGGTGGGGTGCTGCACAGCTACGGCACAGCTACTGCGTGACACCGCAAGCCGCGCGGAGAAAGTTGCAGTGGCTGCGTACCTACTACGCAGGGTTTGTTGGGTCCGAAGGTCCTACACCTGCGGATGCTCTTCCTGCTGCTGCTGCTGCGTCTGTTGCTGCTGCAGGCGCTGCTGACGATCCTGGACAGCCCACTCAACAAGGCTGGCAAGATCAAGGTGGGCACGGCAGCAGGCGGCAGCAGCAGCAGCAGAGGCAGCAGAGGCAGGCAGAAAGGCCAGCAACATCAACAGCTTGAGCAGCAGCATGCAGCTGTGGTCTCCTGTATGCACAGGGAAGGCAGCAGTGCAGTGGTGGCCTTGGTAGCAACAACAGCACACTGCAGCAAGTGTGCTTCTGCCAGATGTCGGTGGATTGCCTGCGGCGTTGGCAGCACTGGATGTGGTGTCAGCCGAGTAGATTGGCTGGCGCAGGTGCCAACTCAGCAGCATCATATATCACATTGCGAAGTTTGGTCGCAGCAGTAGGCCCTACAGCATAAAGGTGTTGTCAAACGGCAACTCAACTTCAAGCAGCACATGTGAATGCAAGTGCCACTTGCAACGGTCGCATCCTTGCTGGTTTTGTGGGAAGCTAGCATCAGGAGAGACGCAGGATGACTTTACCCTTTTCCTATTGCTGCTGCTGTTTTGCTGCAGGGCATCTACATCCACACAGTCAAGAACGTGCTGATACAGGTGGGCCCATGAAATTCGCGATGTGCTATGTGTACATGTCTTTGCACTGCACTTCGCACCAGGTAGCATGAGCTGCTTGAGCTAGTGTTGCAGTCTGAGCTGTCATAACTTGCACACGTCAGTCATCTGGCTGTCTCCCACCCTGGGACAACTGGTCAACATGTAGTACACAATCGAAGATGCTCAACTCTGCGCCCTGTATCTGCTGCTGCTACGGCTTGCTGCTGCTGCCGCTGCTGCTGCTGCTGCCAGGTGAACCCCAAGGTGCTCAGCATGCAGTAATATTGGTACAGATGCTCAACTCTGTATTCTGCTGCCACTGCTGCTGCTGCTGCCAGGTGAACCCCAAGGTGCGCATCCCGCGCACGTTCAAGCGCTTCTGCGGGCTGATGGTGCAGCTGCTGCAGAAGCTCAGCATACGCGCCACAAACGGGCCAGACAAGCTGCTCAAGGTGAGCACTGATGTGTACATATATACATCGACAGTGCATGATCCGTTTCCACAAATTGCGTGTACAAGAGCACTGTCTTAAGAGGGCCTGTCAGGCTGATTCTAGTGTCTGCAAACCTGTTGCTGGTGCCCCGCCAAAGGCAGCAGCCGCGTTGCCATGAGTGGCCATGGCACAAACCCTGCATCGTCTATAGCCATGCACCCCTGCAGCTCAACACCCTCACACACACTGCACTTCTGCTGCTGCTGTTGTTATATAACAACATTCAAACAACGCACTGCCAGGTCATCAAGGGCCCTGTCACGAAGTACTTCCCAGCCAACGCGAAGCGCATCGGCTTCTGCGAACGCGCCGACCTGCAGCCGATGCAGACGTATGTGCAGCAGCACCTCGACGACACGGTGCCAACGGTGTTCATCGTTGGTGCGTTCGCGCATGGCGAGATCAACAGCAGCTACGCGGATTTGGAGATTTCGGTGTCGCAGTACTCGCTAAGCGCTGCGTATGCGCTGGCGCGCATCACAAACGCAATGGAAATGAAGTGGGGCATTGTGTGAGGCGCTGCTGCTGCTGGTTTTTTGAGTTCAGCTATGCAGTGCTGCTGCAGCATTTGCAGTTCTGCAAAGAAGGCTGGTGAGGTCCTACGCTGGTGCAGATCTCACTGAAGTGGGGTATCGTGTAAGGCGCTGCTGCTGGTGTTTTTGAATCCAAAAACGTGGTGCCGCAGCAGCAGCGGCTGCTCCAGCATTTGCAGCTGGGCAAAGAGGCTGGTGTGGTTTGTTGCTGGGGCAGATCTCACTGACTGCCAGTCAGCAAACGTTAAATGTTTGGTGCTTGGTCATAAGATGCTACTACAAGTAGTAGTTGTCTTGCAGCAGCTGTGGCAGTGCTGCGTGGCGCGCACGGCAGCAGGGCTGTTGCCGCATTCACCTGCATCTGTCATCGCACCGTGCAGTGCATGTTTTTCCTGCTAGCTGGCTAGCTATAGCCTAGCACAGTGCTGCATACTTTTCACACTGAAATGCAGTGCTAGTATTACATGAGAAGGTTGAGAACCCAGTTCCGAGCATGAGAGTACATGAGAAGGTTGAGAACCGAGTTCTCAACCTTGCACGTCCAATGTTCAATGCTTTAGCTTTTGCAGCTGCAGCTGTTGTATACTAGTTGTGGGGCACGCTCAGCATGCTCTGGCCAGCGTCAAGTTGTTGCACAGATCACTGGTAAAGGACGTCATGTTGGGGGTCAACTAAACATATGTGGATCTACTAGATGGTTTTTATGTGGAACAATGGTTACACCAGAGTCTGGCCATCAAATCGAGTCACTCCAAATCAACTTTAAGCCCCATGGCAGGCTGGCAAGAAAAGCAGCTGATGCAGCAGCACCTAGCGCTCGGACTGGATCATCCATCTGCTGGCAGCAAGCAAGCAACATGTTGTCTGGCAGAGTCACCTGGAGCTGAACTGCCTGACAAGCAGAGTCACCAGGCGCTGACTCAGGCTGCATAAACTCGAGGCCACAACCTGTCCTGTGATAACCGCCGGGCTGGCCTCCGTGCTGAGGTTGCAGCAGCACCTGTTCAACTAGCTTCACATGCTCTTACTGTGGGCCGCCTGCTTGCTTATTCATCATGATCGATCAACTGGTGGGCCATGGATTCACCATGATCGATAAACTGGATGGCCAGTGATCCTGCAGCCTGCAGGCCGGCGGCACAGCGTAGCCAGCCGCTGCCGGCTGAGCACTCCCTGCTCAGCTACTTGATGCAACTGGCAGCAACTATCCCAACTGCTGCTGCTGCTCACTGCGAGCTGCAGACGCTGCAGTGATCCCAGCAACAAACTGCAGCACTTGCTGCAAGTTTTCCTGCAAGGTGCCGGCTGTTGTGTCTAGCTGCAGGTGGTGCTGCAAGTGTCTGCTGCCATCCGTGCTCCAGCGCCAGCAGCCGTCATACCTGCAAGCAGCAGCAGCAAAGCAGCAGCAGCAGCAGCAGCAGCAGCAGCAGCAGTACAAGTTGTATCAGTGAGTGGTGATGCAAGTGTCTGCTGCCATTGGTGCTCCAGCGCCAGCAGCCATCATACCTGCATCCAGCAGCAGCAGCAGCAGCACATGAGGGTCGGCATAGCAGCAGATCTCTAGAGCAGAAGTAGCATCACACGACTTGTGCTGTGCTACACGGGCACGGCACGTGCTAGATCGCCGATCTAGATCTAGGTTGCTGGTCTGATCTAAGATTGCCAATCAGGGATTCAGTCGCTAAGAGCAAGGCGACGTTGTTTCCCAGCGCAACCCCCAGCGTTGCATAGGTGTATAGTATGCCTGATGCATGCGTCAAGCAGAAACGAGACATGTCAGGCATCGTTGCCAGCCTCATCTGTGTTGCTGTCACCTCGGTCACCACGTAGCTTCCACTTTGATCAGTGTTATGCAACCCCGGTGTGACAACAACGTCGGAAATTTTACAACATCTGAATAATGGTGTTGAGCGGGTGACAACACACCCCGCCATTCCACCCTGGTGTAAAGAGTTAGTGTTTGGAAAGTTTGTGTTGATCAAGACATTGATACAATCGGCACTTTGGCTCACCTCTGCAGCAGCTGCTGTATCTGCTGCCAGCTCTGCGGCTTGTGTGCAGCGTCAGAACTTGACTCTGCTGCTGCCCGCGCCTCAACCTGCTGCTGCCATCGTGCTTCATTGCCAGCAATGCAGTCCACAACTGCCACAATGGCACCGTTCTGCACACAACAGAAAGTTGAAACAGACATATCGCAGCCTGTGAGACAAGCTGTCGGTTGCAAACATGGGGATGCTATATGCTGCTGGAGTCGACAACTGCCACAACGGCACCATTCTACAAAGCGCAGCATGAGATTGGCAGATAGAAAAGAGGTGGGATATTGGTAGGTGACATGGCAGTGTTTGGCTGCTGCCATTTCGCTTCATTACCAGCAATGCAGTCCACAACTGCCACAATGGCACCATGCTGCAATGTGCACAATAAAAAGATAGACACAGCAGAGGCACGGTTTTGCTGGTTGCAAAGTGACAGTGCTGTCAGCTGCCTACGGGTTTGAAGCAAGCAAAGAATCAGAATACCATGACTGCGCTGTTTACACAGCACACTGCAGAGACATAAGAGGCAGCACAGCTGTGCTGCTTGTTGGAGCTGCTGCAGTGTTGACTGCTGCCACCGTACACTGTCGCCACCGATGCAGTCCACAACCATCACTATGCGTACTCACAGGTGCTTTGATGTTGACAGGCATAACTCTGCGACAGTCTGCGACAGTGTACCCTCAGGCTGCATTTGGTTCCGCAATAAGCATAACCGCAAAGGCTGACATGTCAATGCCGCAGTAAGCAGCCTACCTGCTGCGCGATTGCTGCTGCTTGATCGTACAGCTCCACACGTGCTAGTGGGCAGTCTACCACAGTGCTGATGCCCAGGGATAACTGGCTAGCAGCATGCCTGCAATCAGCAGCAGCAGCAGCGGAAGGGTGGTGATGCCATATCAGCTGACATGCAGACAACATATACGCCTGACCGTTCTGTCATACAGTTGAGGTTGAAGAGCACCAATATGCTATTGATGACTGCATCTTAAAACAGAATAGCCTTACTGGGCAGTTGCATTGGAAGGCAGAGTGCTGTTCATCACTGCCTGCTGGCTGCAGTTCGTGTTGTGGCATAACGCTTTGCATTGCTTGCTGCGCTTGACAACATCACAGCTCGCGCAGCAGCTGCAGTGTCCACCATATCGGCATGGTGCAGAGACTGGGCCAGTGCACAATGTCACCTGAACATGATGTCATATGACAGCCGGTTTGCATCAAGCAGCTCCAGTGCTGCTGCTGGCAGCGCCTGCAGGCAGTCTCGTGTGTCGTCTTTGTCTATCAGCGGCCAACGCAGCTGATGACACAGCTGCCTGGCTGCAGCAGCAGGGTTGATAGGATGCAGCAGCAGCAGCAGCGCATTGGTTGTGGAGTGCAGCACCACGCCACGTGTGAGGTGGCGCTGTTTGTAGAGAAAGCGGAACAGCTGGGAGCGCAAACATGCCAAGCTGTGTGGATATTATGCACCAGGTCTAGTGAAGCAGAAGGAGGCGATGCTGCAGAGCCTAATGTTGGGAGCACGGATGTCGCGACTTGACAGGAAGACGCAACGGCAACATATGCAAAGAATGAGAGCATTGTTGGTCTGTGTAGACTTGCCTCTAACGTTACTGTGTCTTGCACTTACTCACCGGGCCAACGTGGACTTTCCTACACCAGGGTGACCTTTCATAAGCAGCAATACATGCTGCTCCTGTTGCTGCTGCTGCTGCTGCTGTTGTACTGCCATTGCAACTGAATGCATCAGCCCTGAAACGACCTTGAAACAGTTGGTGTTCACAGCAGCTTAAGTTAGGCTGCAAGGGGTGCTCATATGCATTGAGCTACAACCTGTCATTGCTCTAGGCATGACACTGTCAGTCCCGGCCAAGCCATCGAGCCCACCTTCCCATGCATGGGGTTGCAGGTCGACGCAAAAGCAAAAAAACGCACTTAAAAGTTGTTGTTGCACAACGCCGCGCCTTTGTCGCCAGTGTCACCCGACAGGCTCACCAGTCGTTGCAGTCAGCCCAACAGCTAGCAGGATGGCGACAGAGCATACCACCACTGCGTTCGCTGAGCCTGCACAGACTCCTTATGTGAAGGATGCTTCTGGCAGCGGAGTGGATGTCACAGCAGACGCACAGGGCAGCATGCCAAGCTCGAAGAGCTACCAGCTCGTGAAGAGCCCCACGGGCAACATGTATGTTGAGGTAAGCGCAATAATCAACCAAATGTTACAACCGCCATTACCCCAGCTGCGTCGACGCGCAGCACAATTGCAACGGTGCTCTGAGCAGCGGGAAAGTCCACGAGCAACCAACGCAATCACCATCCCGCGCATGATCCACGTGTGCTGCACCTGAATTTATTGCAGCCACCTGCGTACGATCCTCTGGAGCACCACCGGAAGGTGAGCAGCACAGCAGCTGCATCACCACCAGTGTCAGGCCAGCCTGGCAGGTGCAGCAGGAAGCACAACACAGGCCAGCACAAATCAGGCCAGCTCAAAGAAAAGTGGCGCTTGAGTGTCAGCCATATGCCATATGCTGCTTCAAGCACTGCCGATAGCAATAGCACTGTCCAGAGCTCTGACGTGTGCAACTGCCAGCACTATCATGCGGCAGCAGGAACGCAGCTGATGCGCAGCTCTAGCAGCATGCCTAACGTTTACAGGGCATCCAGCTGTTCAATCTGATTATTGCTAATCCAATTATGTTCCTGGCATCTATGATATGTTCCTTGCAGGATGACAAGGCACACAGCAAGGGCCAGGGCTTGGGCTTCATGTTCTGCTGCTTCAGCAAGCCAGCAACAAAGGAGCCGGAGCGATACGGCTACGAAATGGAGCCAACAGACAGCACCAGCAACTAACTGTTACAAAACTGTTAGAAATTACGGTGACGGCAGTTCAGCCTGGTGGCGTGCAACTAGCCGTTGGGAAGTGCTGGCGAGCCAACAAGCAGTTGGGCACCAAATGCTGCGCTTCGACATCGCAGACACCGTGGTGTGGCTCTGCAATGGAGCCGAAAGGCAGCAGCACCAGCATTGCGGGACAGGCAGTGTTCCATGTATCAACGCTTCTGTTACGGCTCGTGGCAACACTGCGATTGTGAAGAACAGGGTGACGCAAGCGTGACCCAGCGCTTCTGCTGCCGAAGTCGCCTTGCAGACAACATTCAGCGGCGCTGGGGATTGCTGGCGTGGGTAGACGTGGCAATAGTTGAGCAATTATTAAGCAGGCAGCAGCTGCGGCTCACTGGCAGTGTGCACAACATGCAGTGGATGGTCGCAGCCTGAGTGGCGGCTGCATTATAACCAACTTGTTATTGGTGCAGCACCAAAGTTTGAACGTATGAGCAGTTGCGCAGGCTGATCAGCTGCTCTGACGAGGTGCGGTGGTGAAATAGGTGCAGGCAGCGGCAAAGGCGCCGAAGTGGTTTGTGTGTGCTGTTGTTGCTTTGGATGTGTTGCGCATTCAGTTGCATATGCAGCTGGCAAGAGGCATGCTTCAAAGCAAGCACGTAAGCACCCCAGGTGTTCTGGTACGCAGCTGACGCCCCAACATTTCAAGGTTCGAACTTTTATCAGCAGCAGCAGCAGCGGCGGCTTGCCTGCTGTTGCTTGGGCACATACTGCAAGTGTGGGTGTTACATATGCTTACTGGGAACATCGCTGCGGGGGGAGCACCGCACTACAGTTACAAAATCATCAACGGTTGATTGTATTGTTATGCTCCATGCATACTTGCACTGCCATATGTCAGAGCATCTGCCGCAGCCAGTTGCTGCATGCCTGTGGTCAAGCATCTGCCGCAGCCAGTTGCTGCATGCCTGTGGCCAAGCAGCAGCCGCAGCCAGTTGCTGCATGCCTGTGGCCAAGCAGCTGCCGCAATTGGCAATGAGCTCAAGCCCAGCTGGGGCCCTGCATAGACGCGTTGGTGACACCCCAGCAGGCCATAGTTCTGCTCCTGTAGGGCACTGGGCTGTTGGCATTGATGCTATGGCTTGTATGGGCAACATGATTATCACCGTCGGATGGTGAACAGACCTAAGGCACCACACTGTTGTGGTGCAGCTACGCCATCTTTTCGTTGTGTAGCCATGAAGACATCATGCATAGCCTATGCATATGGTGTGCACAGTGTGTTGTGTTGAGGGCTGTGGAGCAAGCGATTTTATGCTGTGTGGCCACCGGCAATGCATTGGGCGGTCTTTGTTGGACTCCAGTGCCATCCAAGTTTACTGAACAATGATCAGGCAGTGAGCATGCCGCGACTCACCAGTGCCACTCAAGTTACGGCATCATGACGTTATGGGCTGTTCAACAACCGTGACCGGGTTTTCCTTGTGTGGAAGCCTGAAGTAACTAAAAGAAAATTGTGTGGATGACAGCAAGCAGGCAATGAATTAGGTTCACCTTCTCACAGCATAGCTGACGCCATTGCTCCCACTGTATAGCATCCACTGGGCATGGAAGCCCACAGCCTGCCTGGCAGCGGCTGAGTCAGCTCAAAGGGCCGCCTGTCTTGGTTACGCCTGTCCATGCCTAGGCCCAGCAGATGCTGTAAATTCTGCCGCGAGTTGACACTCCGAACCCCTGTAAATCGCACTTGGGGGCAAGCTGGTCAAAAGTAATCCTGCGTCATCTGCAGGTCATGGTGTGACGCCAGTGCCCAAACCCTGCAGCCATTGACTGTGCCGTGCTCTCCCCCTGGACTCTCCGCAATTTGTATCTTTTCGGATATTGGGTTTGTCTCTATGTAGCAGCTGCTGGCTGCGCTGCCTGCAGAGGTGGCAGCACAGTTTCCAGTTGTGCTGAGCAGTGGCTGCGCCATGCACAAGCCCTTGTTTGTGGACCTCATGAATGCGGTCGCAGGTGGCAAGCGCAGCTTTGAAGAGTGGACACGCAGCTTGCGGCAGCACCAGCACCAGGGGTTCCTCATAGCCGTGCAGCAGTGGCTGGGTTACAAGCTGCGCTGCAGGACTGTGCTGCAGCCATTCAGCACACGTAGCAGTGCAGAGCCGGCTGCTGCAGCAGCAGTCACAACATCAGAGCAACCTGCAGCGGCAGCCTCTGGTGCTGGCACGGCTGTTGCCAACCATGGCGCTGCAGCAGCGACAGCAGCAGGTGCTGCAGCGCCCCAGGGCCAGAAGTCAGCGCTCGGGCGGCCTGCCAGCAAGAAGGCCAAGCAGCAGCAGCAGCCTGGACTGAGGCAGTCGACTCTGTTCATGTTCAACACTGTGGATGCCAGTGGTCGACAGCGCTCTGCTTCAGCAGCACGGAGCGGCAGCGCAGCAACAGGTACTGCAGCAGCAGCTAGTGGTGAGGCCGGGGTGACTGGCGTTGTGTCCCCTGCAGTGCCTGGCAGCAGCCTGCAGCCCAACTCAGCAGCAGCAGCAGCAGTGGCTGTTAGTGGCAGCAGCCAGCCTGCTGCTGCACAGGTAGCAGCTGCAGGCAGTGCAGCTGCAGGCAGTGCAGCTGCAGGCAGTGCAGCTGCCGGCAGTGCAGCTGCAGGCAGTGCAGCTGCAGGCAGTGCAGCTGCAGGCAGTGCAGCTGCGGCAGCTGGGGCAGGCAGCAGCAAACGCAAAGCTGCTGCCTTAGACAGCAACGACCACCTGTTTGCTGGCTTTAGGGCGTTTGATGATGGCGAGGGCTGGTGTGGGTATGTGCCCTCCACAGCATCTGTCATCGGGCTGTTCCTCCAGTGCAGCACAAGTGACGTGGCTGTGGCCGTCTTCAAGCAGCTCAGGGTCGGCGGCACCATCTGGAAAGGGGATCACAACTACAAGTTCACAAAGTGTGTGCGCAAGAACGGCGAGATGGTGTACGCCGTGGTCTTCACCATCATGAACGTAAGTTGTTTGCGCAAGTGCTTATACTACCTGCTTCACATATTATGATGGTGACTGGACCCTCAGGCACCACACAATCTCTCTCACTTTCTCTCTCCTCCTCTCTCTCAGTATTATGAGCTAGTTATTTAATAACACATGCTGCAGAGGATGAGGCCACCTGTGCTTGCATGCAACCCGTAGGTAGGACATGGCTGCTGCATTGGTAGGCTGTCAGCGACTGTTGCATGGTTATCATCTGACTACAATGCAGCCACGATCGCCGTGACAACTGCGTGCAGCACTGCTGTGGTACTCCTCTGTGCAGACCTGCTGTCCCTCTGCAAAACTCATGGTGACTAGACCCCTGCTGCTCCCTGTGTACTGCGTCTTCAGGAGGACGGCAAGATCGTGGGTCAGTACCTGACGGAGGACAGCAGCTATGAGGCGCTGGTGCCCAAGGTGCAGCAGCTATGAGGCGCTGGTGCCCAAGGTGCAGCAGCTATGAGGCGCTGGTGCCCAAGGTGCAGCAGCTATGAGCAGCTTGCTGCTAGGCTGGAGTCACTGGGCCTGCCCACAGCCAAGGCTGTGTACCTCGACAACACGGCAACCGGTGAGGGCTGCATCCATGCAGCTCTGCCAGGTGTGGAGTCCGTGCGAGAGGACCACTTCCACTGCATGAGGCGCACCAGCACCACCCTGCCTGATGACCTACCCGAGAAGTGTGAGTGACTGTCAAAAGACTGAGCTTGTGATCCGCCTTTGATGCAGACCTGCATCGTTGCCTGTGTTGTTGCTTGCGTCATAATGCCGTGCACGTTTACTTGTATGTAGTGTGGTGCAGTGAAGTTGTTATATGGATGCCTTACAATTTGGGCTAGCAAGCAATGCAGGCACATGCTGGCTTTACACCGCGTTTGACCGCCACCAACCTGCCTTCCCTGCTCACCGCAGCCGCCATCATTGGCATGATCAAGAACGCGCTGCTGCCCATCTGCAAGCCAGACCGAGTGGAGCTGCGCTCGTACTGCACCAAGGCTGGCTGTGGCATGGGGCTGCAGGTGCTGGACAAGAAGACGGGGCAGCTGAACCTCAAGCCGCCCATGATGTCAGCGGCAGAGTACGCGAGCAAGCCCGCCATCTTTGCGCACAAGTACTGCCGCCACTGGACCCCGTCGATTGAGGAGCAGCTGCGCCGCCTGGACGACATCCCCGGGTACTTTGCAGCCCTGCGAGACCCCAGCACACCTGGCGAGCTGCTGTTCAGGGAGGGTGGTCCAGTCCTGAAGGCGTTCAACAACCTGAAGGACACTGTGCGCAGTGGCAAGCTGCAGGGTGGGTGACAGCTGCTGGAGTGCAGCGGCGTGTGCGTATCGCATGCGTGTCCTGGCTGTGACACATGTATGTGAGCTAGTTGTTCATTGTTGCCACCAGCTGACGCACATACCATGGTGCTTGTTGCTTGGAACAGTAGCTAGCTGTGATAGTAGATACACATAGCAATGTGCATCAATCTCTGTATGCTGCTGCTTCGTGCATGTTACTGCTGCACAGACATTGGGCCTGTGGACTTCATGTACCACAACACCTTTAAGCAGGTGCCAGGCAAGCTGACTGTGCCACGCAGCAAGCACACCACGACGTGGTGCGCGCAGCTGGAGGGCTACCACGTGGCAGCACTGAACCACACAGTGCGCGGCGCCAACACCAGCGCGGAACTGGCCATCCCGCAGCTGACACTGACCAACCACAGCTGGAACATTGACCGCGACGTGAGTTGAATGGGGACATGTGTTGGCTGGCAGGTTAGGCTGGGAGTGGATCAACATGCAGCTTCAGTGCGTCACAGCTAGATCATCTGGGCAGGTTGGCTGTGAATTTGCCAGAGGGCTTGGGGTTGGGGCGTGCGTAGTGTCTCTGCAACAAAACAACTTGTGATGCCTGCCTGGCTGCCTTCCGTTGGTGCTTGGCTCTCTCCTGTTTTCAGGTGGTTGCGGGCAAGATGCCGCAGTACAACTGCTACGACCTGGTCCTGCTGCAAGACCTGTCAAGCAAGCTGGTGCGCCTGAGCTGTGAGCCGCTGTCTGGTGAGTGCCAGACGAGGTGCATAGTATACACACGCATGTACTGCCATCCGTTGCCCTCACCAGTTTGCTTAGTGCTTTGGCTGCCGCCTCGGATTGTTATACGTGGTGCTCACCCTGTGCTTGCTTGTTGTTGTCACAAGGCTTGACCACAGTAGCTTCCATATGCACCTTGGTGATGATCGTCTGCTGCCTGGTTCTGTTTCATATGCAGGTGTCGGTGATGACCTCATGCCCTTCATCAGCAATAGCAGGCTGGACCTGCCTGCACTGCAGGCAGGCAGCCCTGCACAACCTCAGCAGCATCCAGGTTGATCCAGGCGTGCTGCCAGCAGAGCAGAAGGACGCTGATGACCTGTGGCAGGAGGTGCCAGAGGGTGAGGAGGATGTGCTGGCAGCAGAGTGGTACAGGCGGCAGCACCAGCAGCAGCAGGTGGCAAGCAGCAGCACTGTGATGCCCAAGCCAGTAGCCCCTTGGGCTGATAGGGCTGCTGCAGGTGGCAGATCACCTGCTGTGTTCGGCAGCTCCCCAGCAGCAGCAGCAGCAGCAGCAGCAGCACCAATGGAGGGTATCTCCGACGGCATCAGTCCAGCTACAAGTGCAGATCAGGCTGCAGCAGTACCCGTGGTTCCAAACAGCAGCGCTGCAAGCACAGGGTTACAACCACTCTCAGGTTCTCTGGCTGGCTCAGCAGCACACATCAGCAGCGATGCCATCGCCGCTGCAGCAGGCATACCCAGCAGAGCTGCTGCTGGTGCTGCTGCTGCTGCTGGTGGTGTCACTACTGCTGATGGTGGTGCAGGCAGCTCCGTGTCGCTGCTGCACAAGGTGGGCGGGCATCAGCGAGCGACACTAGATGTAGCTGCAGATACAGCGGCAGGCACTGCTATCTTAGGCAAACGCAGCCATGCCAGCCGCCGCGGGGCAACTTATGCAGAGCTGGTCAGCCCGGTGCATGGTGATTTGGAGTGGGCTGTCTTTAGGCGTCTCCTCAAGGACAGTACGAGTCATGGCAGGGGCACAGACTGGCACAAGCTGGGCGATTTGTGGGATGAAGAGATGGAGGCCAACCCAGCTTTGACACCAAAAAGCAGCATGGTCCTCAGGGCAGCAGAAAAGCAGCTCTCTAACTACTTAGAACTTAGACGTTCTGTGCATGCAATGCAGGAGACTGAGTCGGCTGCCACTGCAGGCCCTACTGCAACCAGTGCAGCACCCGCTGCAGCGACTACAGCTTCAGCAGGTGCTGGCGGTGCTGCTGGCAGGATGACCATATCGCCAGGTGTGCTCTGCAGCAGTCTGGCGGGTGCAACACCACAGGCAGCTCTGCTGGCAGCGCTGCTTGGTGGTGGCCAGGCGCAGGTGATGGGGCAGCTGGTGCAAACTGCGGAGGGCCAGCAGCTGCTGTGTTAACCAGCCTGATAACACCTCAGATGGCAGCAGCAGCAGCAGCAGCAATGGGTCTGACACCCGTTGCCAGGGGAGATGGTACGAGTGTGTGGATGCTGCAGCAGCAATGGCAGCAGCGGTAGCAGCAACCCCAGCACTGGGAGTATGCAGTTGCTATGACGGTGATTCACATGCTTTCAGGCGATGTGGGCGTGCCTTACTGCAGTTGAGACAGCTACACAGGACAGCACCTGCTGCCAGGGAGCATGCCCCTGCAGTGTGTTTTGGCAAGACGGACATAGTCAATGTATGCTTGCATGTTGGGCAGGCTGGTGCTGGGCAGCAGCATAGTGCGTATCAGCACTGCTGTCAGCAACAACCCAGCAAGTGCAGAGTGCTGGCATATGTGAAGCAAGGCTGTTGAGAATGCTTGTATGTGCTCTTGACACTGTGCTGATTCCAGCGGGCTCCCGTTATGCATTTTTTGGGGGTAGGCCTCCCGTTAAGGTGCCCCAAACCCTCTTCCAGCTATACAGACGCGTGAAGGGGTTTTGTCATGCCTGTTATGACATGTACACACTGCTGTGTCATGGTGACATGTCAGATAGTGTCCTGCAGAGGACTGGCAACTCGCTACGTTGCTTAGGCTATCAGAGAAAATACAGACATTGGTGATTGGACACACATGCATACCTCCCTGAACCAAGTCACCCGGGATTGCCGGCAACGCAAAGCTTGGAGTTGTGGCCTCTTAACAACGGCTATCGTAGTATGAACCTTTGTTTCGATCGAACACAACATAGTGAGAGCTCATTAATATGCTGCTAAACAACTCGTGGGCTCTTGGAGCTCGACCATCAACTCTTGTGGGCAGCTGGCCACTGGTGAATGTTAGCAGCTGCCGTATTCACACGCGTAGACAACACCTGGTTGTGCATGCGACTCTAGAGTCTGCTAACAAGCAAGATGATAGAATCAGCTCACTAGTCAGCAGCCAGCAGAGTGCAAGCAGCGGCAGCAGCAGCAAGGCAACAGCAGGTCTTGGACAGTTGCTCACGAAACCCACCACGCCCCGACCTCTGTCAGAAGCTGAAATCGAAGCACGCAGGCTCAAAAACAAGAGGAGACAGGAAAGGAGGAAGAAGGCACAGATGCTGGCCAGGACACAGCAGCAGGGCAAGCAGGAGCAGCGCGATCAGCAGCAGCAGCAACAGCATGCGAAGAAGAAAAAGAAGACGAAGCCGCAGCAGGCAGAATCAAGCCAGCCACCAGAGCAGCAGGCAGCGCGGAAGCAGCAGCAAGAAGCGCGGGAACAGAAGCAGCAGCGGCAGCAGCAGTATGAAGCGCGGATGAAGAAGCAGCAGCAGAGGCAGCAGCAGCGGCAGCAGCAGGGCGAGCAAAAGCAGCAGCAGAGCACTTCTCGGCAATCATCTGGCGAAACGTCTGCAAGCAGGGGGGCTGCCGCAGGCAGCACCGCAGGGCCAGCAGCAGCAGCGGCGGCAGCAGCAGCAGCTGCTGCAACTGCGGCAGCTGAGAAGCTTCTTGCAGCCTCTGGGGTGGTTACAAGCAGCAGCAGCAGCAGCAGCAGCAGCAGGCCCAAGCAAGTTGCTGGGGTGTCGTATGGGCTGCCTGCAAGTGTCAGCAGACGGTACAAAGCAGCAGGTGCGTCAACAGGCTGTGGTTGCATGATAAGCACAAACTGCAAAGCACAGTGCGGCAGATGCAGCACCCACATGGCTCATACACGGCTCTGCAGCGCTATTTTTCCGTATTGCATTGTAGACCCTGCTGCTCTGGGTGCAATGATGGGGGGATGTAGGTTGTGCGCTGCCTGTTTTGCACGTTCATGTCTGGCGGGTTTGCCAGCTCCTGTTGCAAACGCGTACAGGCATGCATGGTGTGTGTGTGCAATGTTGCTGTGCGTTGCAACTGTGCAATTTGAGCTTGGACAGTTAGGACTTCAGCAACTTCAGCTGTACCGCACGACTGCGCATGTTTGACAGGCGTACGTCATACAACCCATGTGCACGTGCAGTGCGCAACGCGCGTGTGGAGTGCGATGTGCTGCGAAACACTGCACACATCTCGAATCCCTCACAGATGCGGTTCATCTTGCCACTGCAGCACACCTCATGTCTGTCTGACCAGGTCCTGGCTGCTGCCTTCCGCCACCACCGCCGCTGCTACTGCTGCTGCTGCTGCTGCTACTGCAGCTGTGGTTGTGTACGACTTCAATGAAGGTGATCCCAGCAGCATTCGCCTGCTGCTCGTACGCGAGAAGCAAGGCCAATGGTCTACCTTTGCCGGCAAGATAGACAGCAGTTTGGACGCCAGCCGGTCTCCAACAGCAACAGCAGCGCGAGAGCTTGAGGAAGAGTCACATGGTCTCATTCCAGCAGCAGCAACGAAGCGGCTGCTGCAGCGGTGTCCGCAGTTTTACTGGTATGACGGCATGATGGCGTTTTATCTGCTGCGGTACTGCGGGGGGCAGCAGCTGCCGCAGCTGATGGCGGCGCGCCTTGCAGGTGGGTGTGGGGATTTGAAGCTTCAAATGTGATCGTTATCAGTTAGGGGTTTGATGTGTTGTGCCGGACGTGGTGTGTGGCGTATCAGAGTTCAGTTGTATGTGTGTTATCATGATGTTGTACAACTTGCTTGGCAGTTGGCAAGATGTTATGGTTGTGTTTCGTATGTTCGATAGTGCGAGGGCGAGGGGGGGGGGCAGCTGATGGAGCCACGCCTTGCGGGTGCGTGGGTGTTTTGAAGCTTGATCTGTGGTTATCATCACGTATGTTGTTCTGCGCTAGATGTGGTGTGAGTCCACAAAGTGTTTGTGCACTTGACCGCATGCCAACTCGCTGCTGAGTAATGGTGCTGACTCACCTAGTGTGCGTGTGTGCTGTGCAGCCAACTCAACTCAACTCAACTCATGCACTTTGCCACTCGCCAAAAGACTGCTGACTGTTGATGATATTGCTGCTTTCTCCTGAATGTGTGTGCTGTGCAGCTGGCTTGGGGCGTCGTGAGGCGGCATTTCGTTCCCACCTGTCAATCTGCTGCCACCAGCATGCTTGCTGCCAACTCTGCTGCTTCCTTGCTTGGCTGCGGCCGCAGGCAGAGAGCCAGAAAGAGGGCCTGCCCTCCTTCCACCAGCAATTTGAAAAGCAATAGCGTAATTCGACTGGCTACAGCTGCTGTTGAGACAAGTTCAGACTATTGTTGACTCTGTTTTGTCGTATTACATGGAAAGCGACGCGTTTCGGGCTCTTCACCCTTCATCAGGCTTCAATCCTGTGAACACGGACAGAATCAACAAATACTCGCCATCAGAAGCACACAACAACAGGGTGCAGGTTTTCGGGTGAGGTCACTGGCCATGTTGCCAGTGGCTCGAACCCTGTACAATACTGCACTGCAAAAGCAAACCATGAGGCCTTGATGATGAACACAGGGTTCGAGCCACTGGCAACATGGCCAGTGACCTCACCCAAAAACCTGCACCCTGATGTTGTGTGCTGCTGATGGCGAGTATTGGTTGATTCTGTCCGTGTTCACAGGATTGAAGCCTGATGAAGGGTGAAGAGCCCGAAACGCGTCGCTTTCCATGTAATACGACAAAACAGAGTCAACAATAGTCTGAACTTGTCTCAACAGCAGCTGTAGCCAGTCGCATTACGCTATTGCTTTTCAAAGAGCCAGAAAGAGGGCTTGCCCTCCTTCCACCAGCAGCAGCAGCTGCTGCCTGTAACTCCAACCATGCACTTTGCCGCTCGCCAATTGACTGCTGACTGTCGATGTTATTGCTGTTTCCTCCTGGATGTGTGTGCATTGCATTGCAGCGGGCTTGGGGCGGCGTGAGGCGGAGGGCGTTGATTCATTGTTTATGCACTTGACCGCATGCTAACTGGCTGCTGAGTAATGGTGCTGACTCACCTGGTCTGTGTGTGTGCTGTGCAGCTGGCTTGGGGCGGCGTGCCTGCCGGTTTGGAGCAGCGACAGGTTAACGATCATAACTGACGCGTTTTATTCACTTCGCCGCTCGCTTGTCAATGCTAACTATCGATGTTAGTAATAAGTTGTTTCTTCCTCCTGGATGTGTGTGCTGTGCAGCTGGTTTGGGGCGGCGTGAGGCGGAGGGCGTTGACCGCATGGCGTGGCTCCCACTAGATGAGGTGCTTGCAGGAGCCAATGCTGTGAGAAAGCAGGGCACTCTCACAGCAGCAGACGCAGGAGAAGGAGACGTACTTGAGCCTGATGCTCCAGATGCTGACAGCCTGCCGGCACCGTCTGATCGGTTGCTGGCTGCCAGCACGCAGCCAGGTCAGCAGCAGCAGCAGCAGGATAGTGTTGAGGGCAGAAGTGATGACGTGGCGAAGATGATGCTGGCAGTTCTGTTGAGCGATGGGAGTGATGAAGACGATGCTGAGTCAGCAGCACCATCTGACGCAGCAGCAGCAGCAGGCGCAGAGGAGGTACAAGATGCACTAGCACTGCCAGCAGGATTGCAGCAGCAGCAGCAGCAGCAGCAGGGTCGGTTAGTGCTGCGCAAGCCCCTTGCTGTGAACAAACAGGCGATTGCTAGGTGGCTGCGGGCGCTGGTTGCTGGTCAGGCCCCTGCACCAGGCCTGCAGCAGCAGCAGGTGGCAGCAGCAGCAGCAGGGCAGGAGCAGCAGCAGCAGCACGTCCCAGTGGTGACTGAGCTGCCAGTGGATTGGCAAAGTTATGTGCAGCCAGCACGGCCATTGGCGCAGCCTGCTGTGTCAGCTGCTGTTGGTGGCGCTACTGCTGCTGGTAAAGCCAGCAGTGCCGCTTTCGATGGAGCTACCGCTGGACAGCAGCCATGGGCGATATCAATCTGGTGTGGAAGGCATGCACGCGAGTTGCAGGAGCAGCAGCTAGAAGAGCAGCAGCAGGAACAGTGGCTGTGTAAGGGCCGTGCCCTCTAGGTGCACCCCACAGCTCCGGACAAAGTGTGTGGCTGTTACTTGTTGTGTTGAAATGGCAGCAGCGGTATCACTCTGAAAGTGCCAGTTTTGACTTGTACGATAGTCATTGCGGTCTTCACAACCCTGGACAGATGTTCAGCTCGTCTGCTCTGATACGGCATTGAACTTGCTTCAATTTTATTCTGTTCAATCATCCTTTGAAACAAGCAGAGGAGTAGTGATCACGACAGGCTCAGCCTGGCTGTTTCCTGCTGGCCTTGAAACTCGCCCTCGCACTGCGCCACAGCGATCGCTCTATCCTATTGACTTCTTCCTGAACCTGTTGGCGTCACGCTCGTGTTCAGCCCAGCAGACGTTGGCTTGTCTGAGCTGAGCTGGACGTATCTGTGCTGATCACTTCCACGAGCATCAGGCACCATGGAAACGGATAATGATGTAGTTAACTCCGCCGTGCATCTGGTCGTCTTGCAGCATGGCCTGTGGGGCAGGCCTGACGATGTGGCCAGGCTTGCTGCATACCTGCAAGCAGCATTTCAGACAGCAGACGCACAACAGCAGTTGCACGACCGAGTGGTGGTCCTCAACAGCACATGCAACGCGAGGGTGCTTACATACGATGGCATAGACGTGTGTGGGGCGCGGCTGGCGAAGTTTGTGCAAGAGGCAGTGGAGCAGCAACAGCAGGAGGGTGCCCGAGTGGTCAAACTCTCCTTGATAGGATACTCGCTAGGTGGTCTGATCTGCAGGTATGTTGTTGACCACAGTATACAGGTCATGTGAAGCAGCAGCGCCAGCAACAGCATGGGTACTACTTACAATTACAATACAATCAAGAGTTGACCAAGATTCATGCGCCAGCTTGCAATTGCTGCTTATTTATGCACAGCTATAGCTACATGCCACGCTGCTGCAAGGCTTTGCTGCTGTTATTCAGCACATGCCCTGCATGCATGCAGACAAGTTTAGTTATGATGTTGATCCGTTGCATTGCTGCTGGACAGCCTGCCATGCCAGCTGGCATATGCCACATCATCGTATGCACAGCTGCACAGTTCATCACAGTCAGGTTGCCACTCCTGCAAGTATGCAATATCGGACACGTGAGCAGCGGTTTGGTACGCCCCCAGGTGCGAAACCAACATCACAAGCTGTGTTGATAATGATCATTGCCATTGTTGCTGCTGCTGCTGTTGCTGCTGGCGCTGGTGCTGCAGGTATGCTGCTGGCAAGCTGTACGTTGCTGGGCTGTTCGAAGAAGTGCAGCCGGTCAATCTGATCACCATCGCCACGCCACACCTGGGATCATTCAAGTAAGCACGGCAGCAGCAGCAGCAGCGGAAGCCTGCACAGCTGTCAAATGTCTCGGTTGTTTTGGCTGTGTTGATACCAGTGATACCACCATTTTGCATCCCTACTGCTGCAGGGAGCCGACCAGCTGGATGGCGCTTTTTCAACATCAGCCTGCCCGAAGGGCCACATCTGCAGTGCCTGCATGTCACCCATATACACAGCCTGATGTGCTCTGCTGCTGCATCTGCTCTGCTGCTGCATCTGCTCTGCACTATTTACTCTGCCGCTTCAGTTGCTCTGATGCTGAAGTATGTATATTTCATCACTGCAGGGAGCCCACCAGCTGGATGGCGCTTCTTCAACATCAAGTGCCCATTGTGGTTGGCTGCAATGTACAGTGGCCACTCACCAACACAACCTGCTGAGCTCTGCTGCTGCAGTCTGCTCTTCTGCTGCGTTTGCTCTGTGCAATGCACTCTGCCGCTTCAGTTGCTTTAATGCTGAAGTACGTACATCTGCATTTCTTCAGGGAGCCGACCAGCTGGATGACGCGCTTTTTCAACATCAACGTGCCGATTGCCCATACACACAACCTGCTGTGCTCTGCCGCTGCAATCTGCTCTGCCGCCGAAGTCTGTTACCTCTGCCACTGCACTTTGTACCTCTGCCACCTCAAACTGTATCTGTATTGCTGCAAATGGTACCCACCTGCACTTCATATTCTGTCCTCCGCAGGGAGCATACCAGCTGGATGGCGCGCTTTTTCAACATCAACGTGCCCATCGTGGCCAGCCGCATTGCACAGATGCCACATGTCACCCACACAACCTGCTGAGCTCTGCTGCTGCAGTCTGCTCTGCTGCTGTGTTTGCTCTGTGCAATTCACGGTTTAGTTGCTCTGATGCTTAAGTATGAAAATGTTAAATTTTTACAACTGCAGGGAGCCCACCAGCTGGATGGCGCGCTTCTTCAACCTCAACGTGCCCATCGTGGCCAGCCGCACCGCACAGTGCCCGCATGTCACCAGCACAACCTGCTGAGCTCTGCTGCTGCATCTGCTCCGCACTTCACTGTACCGCTTCAAATGCGTTGATGCTTAAGTATTCAAAATTTCATGACTGCAGGGAGCCCACCAGCTGGATGGCGCGATTCTTCAACCTCACCGTATCCATCGTGGCCAGCCGCACCACACACTGCCCGCTGTCACCAATATACACAACCTGCTGAACTCTGCTGCTGCAGTCTGGCCTGCCGCTGCATTCTGCTCTGCCGCCGCAAGTTGCTCTGCCACTGCAATTTGTATCTCTACTGCTGCGAATAGCACCTGCAATGCTGCAAATGCACCCTATTCCTGTAACTGCAGGGAGCCCACCAGCTGGATGGCGCTACTTCAACATCAACGTGCCCATCGTGGCCAGCCGCATTGCACAGTGGCCACATGTCACCAATATACACAACCTGCTGAGCTCTGCTGCTGCAGTCTGCTCTTCTGCTGCGTTTGCTCTGCGTTCTTCACTCTGCCGCTTCAGTTGCACCTATGCTGAAGCATGTTGTTACCGCCGGGAGCCCACCAGCTGGATGGCGCGCTTTTTCAACATCGACGTGCCCATTGCCCATATACACAACCTGCTGTGCTCTGCCGCTGCAATTGCCTCTGCCACTGCATTATGTACCTCTGCCACTGCATTTTGTATCTCTATCCATTCTTTACCTCCATGGCAGGAATCAGCATCTGCTCCAATATACTCTGCCGCTGCAGTTGCTCTGATTCTGAGGTATGTACATCTGAATTGCTGGATTGCTGCAGGGAGCCCACCAGCTGGATGGCACGCTCCTTCAACATTAACGTACCCATCGTGGCCAGCCGCACAACCTGCTGTGCTCTGCTGCAACCTGCGCTGCCGCTAGATTCTGTCACCTCTGCCACTGCAAATTGTATCTCTACTGCCGCATATCGTACCGCTATTCCTGCAAAGCACCTGTATATCTGCAATATATACTCATATAACTGCAGGGAGCCGACCAGCTGGATGGCGCACTTCTTCAACCTCAACGTGCCCATCGTGGCCAGCCGCACCGGCATGCAGCTGCTGCTGGCTGACGCAGACTACTCCGTGCCGTGGCTGGTGCACCAGCAGCAGCTGCACAGCGCGGTACACATGCAGTACCAGCAGCAGCACGGCCGGCAGCAGCAGCAGCAGCAGCACGGCCACCAGCAGCAAGAAGCAGCGGAAGCGCCTGCCGGCAGGAGCGTCAACCATCAGCAGCAGCAGCAGCACAGCCAGCAGCAGCAGCAGCAAGAAGCAGCGGAAGCGCCTGCTGGCAGCAGCACTCACCACCACCAGCAGCAGGAAGCAGCTTGCGGTACAGCGATTGCTACTGCAGCAGGCACACAGCTGCAGCCCAATGCAAGCAGCAGCAGCAGCAGCAGCATGGGGCGGCACCACCAGCAGCAGCAGCAGCAGCGCATCTCGCTACCTCCGGGGGTCGACCCGAGCCAGCCAGTGCCGCTGCTGCTGCTGATGGCACACCCAGCAGGCCCTTTTCACAAAGCCCTAGCAGGGTTCAGGACGCGCATCTGCTGCGCGAACATCAAGCACGACACGACTGTACCGTACTGCACAGCAGCAATCTGTACCGCAAACCCTTACGAGAAGCGGCCGCCGGTCTCAGTGGATTCGGAGCTGTATCCGTCTGTAGTGCAGCCTGCAGGTGAAGCGCAGCAGGATGCGGTTTTCCCAGATGCACAGGGACGCAGCCGGCTGCTGATGTTCCTGCTGTTCCTGCCGTTTTTCCCGGCGTTTTATAGCTACAGCGTTGCAAAGGGGCTGCTGCATCATAGAGAGGCCAGGAAGAGGCCATTAGATGCTGCGTGGCTGCAGCAGTATCGCGCTGCAGCCGAGGTTTTAGGGGCGGGGCTAAACCCCTTTAGCAGGCAGGCCAGCAGGCAGCTGCTGGAGTGCCAGCAGCAGCAGCAGCAGAAGCAGGAGGTGCAAGCTGCAGGGGAAGCAAGCAGCTCTGCAGCAGCAGCAGCAGTGACTGATGAAACAGCTGTTGGCACTGCAACGGAGGCGAGTCCTTTTGCAGCGCCAGCAGCAGCAGTTGAAACAGGCGCAATCACCAGCAGCAGCAGCAGCAGTAGGCCTGGTGCTTCAGGTTGCAGGGGCCTGCAGCAGCTGCTGAGCAGCGGTGGAAGGCAGCAGCAATCACAGGCTCTGCACACGCAGGCCGACAGCAATGCAGCAACAGCAGCAGCAGCAGCACCGGATGTTGTTTGTGAAGATGAAGAGGCACTAGAAGAGCTGTACCCAGCTGCAGCAGCAGCAACAGCAGCAGATCAGACCGAGGAAGAGGTGCTGAAGGGAGCCGGTGGCAGCAATGCACTGCTGCTGTCGCGGCAGGTCAGCAGGCGGCTCACCGCTGCAGGTGAGAGGATCAAACCAATACATTTTTTGTTTTTGACTATTTGTTTGACAGACACCTGCTGCTGTCAGCAGGCGGCTTACCGCTGCAGGTGAGCCAGCAAGAAGTAGCGACAGATTGTTCTGTCCATTAGACTCATCCAAAACATTTGAACTGAATCATGTGTGCGGTAACACGCTGCTGCTGTCGTGTGGGGTCAGCAGGCGGCTTACCGGTGCAGGTGAGCCAGCAAGAAGTAGCGACAGATTGTTCGGTCCATTAGACTCATCCAAAACATTTGAACTGAATCATGTGTGCGGTAACTCGCTGCTGCTGTCGTGTGGGAGCAAGTGGCCAAGCGCAGCAGCATTGTGTTTGCAAGACGGCAGTGGTGCGAGGCAGCTGTTGTGCTATGCCACTTGACACTGGTAACATGTGTCGCTCTGCATGTTGTTCTCCGGTTTACTACAGGTGGCCTGCATGAGCACGAGGGCATCGTGGAGGCAGACCAAGAGGTGGCTACTTGCAAAGGCTTTGCAAACCGCGTGTCTTCTGTTAGTAACTTTCTGCGCTGGTTGTTCTCCCTGTGCTGCAGGCGGCGTGCATGAGCACGAGGGCATCGTAGAGGCACACAGAGAGGCGGTTGCATGGTTTTCTGCAAGCGCGTCTGCCCTGGTAACATGTGGCGCTCTGCACTCTGTTGTTCTCTGCTTCACTGCAGGCGGCCTGCATGAGCACGAGGGCTTAGTTGAAGCAGATAGAGAGGGGACCACTGTAATTGACATTGCATAGGGTTCTGCAAAGCACATTCAAGCTGGACGACATGCATTCTTCTGCCCTCCTTCTTCCTCTTGTGCCGTAAAGAGGTGGCATGTATTTACACTGCATAGGGCTTGGCAAAGCGCGCCTGCCAACATCCGATAACATGTGTAGCTGTGCACTGTGTTCCCAATTTACTGCAGGTGGCGTGCATGAGCACGAGGCCTTGTAGAGGCAGACACTGACAGGTGCTTACATTGTATAGGCTGTCGAACTTTGAAACCCAAGGTTGGTCTGTTGGTAACATATGACACCTGTTGCTGCACTCTGTTGTTGTCATTTTGGCTGCAGGCGGCCTGCATGAGCGCGAGGGCATTGTTGCGGCACACAGAGAGGTGCTTACATTGCATAGGGCTTTGCAAGTCGCGTCTGCCTTGGTAGTTTGTCACTTCTTGCTGCAACTTGTGCTCAATTTGCTGCAGGTGGCCTGCAAGAGCACGAGGGCATCGTGGAGGCAGACCAAGAGGTGGTTACTTGCATAGGGCTTTGCAAACCGCGTGTCTTCTGTCAGTAACTTTCTGCGCTGATTGTTCTCCCTGTGCCGTAGGTGGCCTGCATGAGCACGAGGGCATCGTAGAGGCAGATTGACAGGTGCTTACATTTTATAGTCTGCTGGCAACATGTGACACCTATTGCTGCATGTTTTTTTGCCGCAGGCGGCCTGCATGAGCACGAGGGCTTAGTTGAAGCAGAGCCTGACAGTGGTGACGCGTGGCTGCTGCAGCAGCAGCAGCACTGGATGGCGCGGCAGCTGTTTGATGCAATGCCTCCTTCCGTGGTGTGTGAGCGGCAGCTCACGTTGACTGAGCAGGGCAGTGCGGTTGCTACTAGTGGTGGCAGTGTAGCTACAGGTGTAAGCTGTGCGGAGGTGGCAGCTGCATCTGCAGATGTAACTTCAGGTGTGAGCAGGGAGGGGCAGAGTGATGGTGAGCCTGCAGATGCAGCAGCAGCAACAACAGTGGGCGTGCAAGGCAATGCAGTTGGCAGTGATGGCGTGCTGGGCGGTTCGCAGGGGGCAGCTGCATCTGCAGATGTAAGCAGGGAGGCGCTGAATAGCAGCACTGCAGATGCAGCAGCGGTTGGTAGTGATGGCAGTGTGGGCGGTAGGGACAGGGCAGCTTCAGATGTAACAACAGATGTAAGCAGTGAGGCGGAGAGTGAGAGTATTGCAGCAGCAGCAGCAGATGCTGCAGTGGGTGTGCAGGTACATGGCAGCAGCGCTAGTTGTATGACGGGTGGCAGCATAGTAGACAGCAAGAAGCAGACAGCAGGCGGTGGCAGCAACAGCAGCAGCAGCAGCAGCAGTGTGGTTATGTCCAAGGGTGGGTGGCATCGAGTGGATGTGTGGACGGGGCATGTGCATGCACACGCTACGATCATAGTGCGGGACAAGCGGTACGAATCTCAGAGCAGGGACTTGTTTGCGTACCTTGTGAACCACATGAGCCTGTGAGGGTGCGATGTTATGTTGTATCATCATTTTTGATGGTCTGCAGATGCCTGCTTGCAGTTGCTGTTATGTGTGTGTTGGTACGAAGGTATGGTGAGCAAGTTTGTGTCTGGCACTGTCGTTGCTTGTGGCTGGTGTTCGTACATCGGCTAGCCAACTTACAAGTGCTCTATGAGCAGGTTCAGGTGGTTACAATATTTGCAAATGTCGGTGTATACAGGACCCTGCAAGTACGCGGCAACTGACCAAGAAGGGTTTTGGCAGCTGAGCTCATGTGGGCTAACACGCAGCTGTTCACCTCAAGTGTGTTGGTTCTTCCAAGCCTGTTTGCTCACTGCTTGCATTCGACTATCATAAAGCGTGATCTTCTCTACATTTGTGCAGAGATGGTTCATGTGCTGCGCACTGCGTTTGCCTGTGCAACCAGCAGCAGCAACACCACTGCCCTTGCAGCAGCAGGTGCCTGCTTGCGTGCATTGAGCACCGGTGCAACGTACACATTGACAAAAGTGTTTACTCAGCAAGATGCCTCCGAGTTTGCGGCTCTCACGGGCGACAGCAATCCAATCCACACTGACAAAGCAGCAGCAAACGTAGCTGGGCACGCAGCTCCTATACTGCCAGGCATGCTGATGGCTTCAATGTTCCCCGCTATCATCGGAAGCAACTTTCCTGGCGCGTTGTATCTCAAGCAACAGCTGAAGTTCAGAAAGCCCGCCCTTGTGGGCAGCAGCATCACTGCCGAAGTACGTGTCTCCAGCAAGTCTGGAAACCGCGTTACGTTCGAAACGGCATGTAGAGACGCTTCAGGAATACTTATTTTAGACGGCACCGCACTGGCAAAGATCAAGGAGCAGAAGGCGGCAGCTGAGCAGCAGCAGTAGCAGAAAGCTGGCCAGCAGTACAGACGTATGCCTTGATGCATCCAGGTAGGCCAATTACAGAACATTTGTTGCAAATATTTATGGATATGTATCACTCGGTCCACTTTGGGCAAGATCATGTGCTGCTTCTGCTCCAGTGGTGCTCTGGTCTAGCAGCTGAGCTGAACACGGCAGTACAGTTGGGCTGTGCGACATGTGTGCCTGAACCATGTGCTGCTACCTCTGCTGCTGCAGGACCAACTGAAAGCACCGCAAATAAACAGTCAGCCACTGCTCTGCGGCCAGCATTACACCGGGCGATGCACGAACTCAGCAATTCAGAAGCCGCCGTGCCACCATAAGATGCAGTTTGAACGTGCCATTACACTTCCAGCCAGCGCAGGACATCAGCAGCACTACCATGCTGGCAAGTATTGCTTTGCGTGCGCAGATCATACTGGTGAGTGACACTGCAGCAATGTATGTACTTCAGTGCAACCCACCGGACATGGGGTTGCATCCAGCCGACCACACTGATCTACTTGACCAGCAGCTAAAAGATGCACCGGGATTTGCTGTGCATGGACCCACTGCAGTACCAGCCGGCCGTGTGTTACATCATATAACAAGTTGATGACTCATGTGACTAATCCAATATTCAATTGATTCAGTACAAACCGCAAACTTCAGGTCTCACTTTTTGTGCTGCTGCCGTGGCTGTTGATTGCTGCAGGCACCTTCACAACGGTTGGCTCTTCTACCATGCCACAGCGCTACTAGGGCCTTGTTGGCTAAAGCTGCTCTTCATGTAGCTGTGAATGGCCAAAGGCAGGCTCAGCCATAGGCTATGTGGGCCGCTGCTGCCGCAGCGTTCCGCTGACGTCAGCATGGCGGCCAACCGACTGTGACCGCCACTGCCGTGCACAGAGTGGAGTGAACAAAATTACAACCCATTTACACCCAGGCATGGGTGGTGCATGCCAAGCTGTTGAGCTGATCAGCGACACTGTGACTGGACTAGCACCCGCTGGGTGGTAGTAAGTTACTACCGCACAGGGGCCCAGCCATGGATGTGTTTAGTCATTAACTTCATCTTGGTTGTTGTATGGTCTTGCGCAATACGTGCCACGTGTCAGTGACTCGCGTGCATAGCAACTAACTTTAGTTAGCTGTGACGGTTACGTTACAGTGGTGACTGCAGTGGTATCTGATGGCTCCTTCTACTCCGTGTCTGGTGGGCCAACGGGGTTAATGGCAGTGCGGCTTGGCAACATTGTGTCAATGGTTCTACCTGAGTCTGGTGTCATGTCGACAGAACTATTCCGAGGGATACTATGCTTGATGAAATTCGGTCTGTTTTGCGTGATGTTGCTGGCGGCGCTGAAAAATTGCGCAATGTGTTATCGTTGACTGATGCATCCACTAAGTTGTTGCGTTTTGTTTCTGATGATATTTGGGGTAGTAGGGGGGTGTGCCGAGTGATATCTAGGAGCATTGCTGAGTATCTTGTCCAAGCTTGGGATGTGCGTAATAATTGCAAACACAATGGAGCAGTGCTCCCTCTTTCTTCCGCTCCTGAGGGGCGCGGGGCCGATGGCGTTGATGCTATGGCTTAATGGGTAACATGATGATGATGATGATGAGAATTATTCCGAGTCGGTTACCGAGAACGAGTAACCACCAGCCGCACTAGTTCTGATCAGCGGCCGCCGCCAGCGCTGCTGCTGCTGCTGCTACTGCTGCCAGCTACTGCATTCGCCAGCCACGCACACGCATCAGCCCCCTGCAGCCTCAGCCAATCAGTGTTGAGCATCCGCGCCTCATTCGCCTCCTCTATGAAAGTAGGTGACAGCAGGCCTTGCTGCTGCTGCTCCAGGGTCTTCAGTCGCTCAATGAGGGACTCGTCAACAAAGAGACGCGCCAGCTTGTTCAGCGGTCGTCCGAAAGAGTAGGTCACATCGTCAACTGCAAACACAAGCAGCGGCGCATTACAGTGGGTTAGGCCAGCTTTGCTTGCATGCCCAGCCTGGCATTCAGGGGTAGGGCGTCTCTGCATGCTTTTCTGCTGGAGTGCTGCTACTTGTTATACAGACAAGCAGAGGAGCAGCAGCACTAGCAGGGTCGAAAGTGGTCAGCAGTAGCACCGCTACAAGAGCAACCTTACAAGAGCTGAGGTGGCAGCAGCAGGCAAAAATAAGCGCAGGAGCCACACCAAGCGGTGTCTCCGCATGTTTTACTGCTGGACTGCTGCTGCACTTTCACACCAGGCCAGGATGATTCTGCGTGCAGCGGGCTCGAAAACTTGTCGAGAGCCTTGAAGGCGGGCTCGACAACTTTTCGAGAACCTTGAAGGCGGGCTGGACAACTTGTCGAGAGCCTTGAAGGCTTCGCGAGAAGGTATGTCATGTTTGTGTGTCTGTGGAGCTTCCGACGTGCCACGGCACTGGGTGAGCAGCCAATTGCTGACACCAAGGGCGCAAGCTGAGCAAGATGTCAACTCCAAGAGGGCTTAAACCCCCTGTTGTTATACCACGACGCAAAGAAACAACGTTGTCCAAGCACCATCGCAATCTGCCATATACTGTACCACCCAGAGACACAGCCACCGCTCTTGTCCAGCTTACTCACCGCCGTACTTCTTCAAGATGTCATCCGCGCGGTTTATGACAAACTCCCAGGTCATGTTGAACCCTAAGCCGCCCTGCTTGGCCACATTCACCAGCAACTTTGCCACATCTTGCGTGCGCACAGCTGGGGAGAGTGCGAACTGCAGTGTGCGCGTGATGAGCGGGGCTGCCGACACCCTGGCAAGCGCTCTGAGGGCGTGGTCCTTGTCAGTGGGGTCCAGAGCCTGCAGCGCGCAAGCCCAAAGCACGAACATCGATAACATGAAATCAATAAGGTAATAAAGACTTGCAACCCTGGCCAATGTTCTCATGGTTCTATTGCTATGGTCAGGAGCCTGCATGGCGGCACAAGACAGAGAGTGTGGTTGGGGAAGGTTGTAACGCTGCAGCGTGCGCGTGATCAGTGGGGCTGTCAACACCCTGCCAAGCGCTCTAAGTCCATGGTCCTTGTCAGCGGGGCCAAGTGCCTGCAGGGTGCGACATCCACAGCACGAGGATCTGGATCTGGTAAGAAGGATCTGGTGAGAAGGTCCTGGTACAGAAATTAAATCTAGGTGAGACTTGCAACCCTGGCGCATGCCTGCATGGCTCACTGGCAGCGTCAGGAGCCTGCATGGTGGCACGAGACGCAGACGATAGATCGGATAGGTTGTACAGCTGAGGGCTAGCTGCAGGGCATGTCAGTGGATCAGGGGGTAAATCATGTCAGCAATCAATGTAAACGTTCCTGCTACTGGGCAGGTTGAGCTGACTGCTGACGTAGCAAAGACAGAGCAGAGCTTTCCAATTGGCAGCTGCACACTGGCACGGCGATCTCAAAAATCACCATACTTCAAACCCCATCTGGCACAAAAGAGCTGTAAATATCGCGGACTTGCGTGGTCCCACCTGCTCATGCATCTGCTGCACGGTGTCGTACACTGCCGCATCTCCCACAACTGAAGCAGACACATTGCAAACATTGAAAGCCTTTCCAAACCCATACAGCACGCAAGAGAACCCACGCAGCTTCACAGATACCCAGACCAAGCAGTCCGCATCACCCCACCTGCTCATACATCTGCTGCACGGTGTCGTACGCTGCCGCACCCCTTTCATGCTGAAGCAGACACAAATGCAAACATTGGCAGCTTCATCGCTGTCAGGTGCTGGCAGCAACCCCAGCAACAGCAGCTCCAGCAACAGCAGAACTCGCCGACTGGCAAGGCAAAGGGAACCCCATACACACCCCATACAGCGCGAAGTGAACCCACACAGCTTAACAAAATACCCGAGCAATCCGCACCAGCTCACCTGCTCATACACCTGCTGCACGGTGTCGTACGCTGCGTCATCGCCGCTGCCAACCGCCAAGCTGTACACTGCCTGTGCCACGTCAGCAGCCAGTGCAACCTGCCCAGTAGCAGCTGCACATTGGCCAGGCAATGTATCAGATCACCTGGTTCCAAAGCCCCCCATCCAGCACAAAAGAGCCGCACATACAACACCACAGAACGCCGGGGTTGCGAATCACCTTGCATAAACGCACCTGCTCATACATCTGTTGCACGGTGTCGTACGCTGCCGCGTCGCTGCTGCCAACCGCCAAGCTGTACACCGCCTGTGCCACGTCAGCAGCCAGCGCAACCTGCCCAGTAGCAGCTGCACACTGTCAAGGTAAATGAGCAGATCACCCGCTTTCAAACCCCCATTCAGCACATAAGAGCTGCACTTGAAACATCACAGAACGCCGGGTTGCGACCTAATAACCTTGCATAACCCCACCTGCTCATGTATCTGTTGCACGGTGTCGTACGCTGCGTCATCGCCGCTGCCAACCGCCAAGCTGTACACCGCCTGTGCCACGTCAGACGCCAGTGCAACATGCCCAGTAGCAGCCTGCACATTTGCCAGGCAATGCATCGGATCACCCGGTCCCCCCCCTTCAGCACAAAAGAGCCGCGCGTAAAACATCACAAAACACCATGGTTGCGAATAACCTTGCATCACCCCACCTGCTCATACATCTGTTGCACGGTGTCGTACGCTGCCGCATCCTCAAGAAAGACACAATGCAAACATTGGCAGGCTCATCGCTGTCAGGTGCTGGCAGCAGCCCAAGCAGCAGCAGAAATCGCGGACTGGCAAGGCAAAGGAAACCCCATACAGCACGCAAGAAATCGACACAGCTCCACAGAAACCCCGGGCACGTCTTTCACGACAGCCCACCTGCTCATACATCTGTTGCACGGTGTCATATGCTGCGTCATTGCCGCTGCCAACCGCCAAGCTGTACACCGCCTGTGCCACGTCAGCAGCCAGTGCAACCTGCCCAGTAGCAGCCTGCCGCAGCAGCTGCGAGGCCTGCTGCATCACGCAGTTCCGAACCCCGCGCAACACACCAGAAGAGCCCCACGACACACATGACAGATACTGGGGTTAATGACCTTGCAACAGCCCACCTGCAGGTGACAAAAAACATAAACGCACCTGCTCGGGATCGTACGCTGCCTCACCTCCTACACACTGAAGCAGACACTATGCAAACGTTGAAAGCCTTTCCAACCCCTTAAAGCACGCAAGAAACCCACGCAGCTCCACACCGACACCCAGACCAAGCAGTCCGCATCACCCCACCTGCTCATACGTCTGCTGCGCAGTGTCTTTGTGTCTTTGTCTTTGTGTCTTCCCTCCATTTAGCACAAAAGATCCGCACGTCAAACATCGCGTCAACATCACAGGAACTTGGATGTGAAAGCCCTTGCATCGGCCCACCTGCTCATACACCTGCTGCACGGTGTCGTACGCTGCGTCATCGCCGCTGCCAACCGCCAAGCTGTACACCGCCTGTGTCACGTCAGCAGCCAGTGCAACCTGCCCAGTAGCAGCCTGCCGCAGCAGCTGCGAGGCCTGCTGCATGACCCCAGAGTGGCCTAGGAAGCCTGCTGCTGTGAGCACCTTGGGGCGCAGCAGCCGCAGCTCTGAGGAGTCTTGAGGGTTCACCTGTGCAAAAAACAGCAGCACAGGCATGTTTAAAACGTAGTTTGAGAGGGCGTGAAGTCTGGGTGCTGACACCCTGCTGCTGTGAGCAGCAGCCGTGGCTCTGGGCGGTCGTGAGGATTCACCTGCGCCAAAAAAACAGCAGCTGAGAGGCCTGCTGCATCACCCCGGAATGGCCTAGAAAGCCTGCTGCTGTGAGCACCTTGGGGCGCAGTAGGCGTAGCTCAGGGGAGTCGTGAGGGTTCAGCTGCGAACAAAGAACAGCAGTACAGGGATGAAGACGCAGTCTGAGTGGGTATGAAATCTGGGTGAGGCCACCACCGGCAGCTCTGGGGAGTCTTGAGGGTTCACCTGCGCACAAAAAAAAACAGCGGTATAGGCATACAGCAACACAGTCTTACAGGGTTTGAAGTGGGGTGCAGACACCCTGCTGCTGTGAGCACCTTCATTCGTTTTTCAGCTGCAAGGATGGGAAGAGGCGATTGATGCAACCGCAGACTGCAGCTGCATGTCTACATATGTATGCACTATCAGGCATCCCCACATCACCCCAACACCACAGCATGCAACACCCAGGGACCTCTTCTTCCCTGAACGCTGCTACCCTAAAACGCCACATTCTCCGATTAAAGCCCTAAACCACTTTCACCTCGAAAGTGAGCCCTGGTTTGGCTTGCCCTGGCACCTCCAAGTGCTCAATGAACGGCCCTGTTAGCTGATCAGTGACAAAGCGCTGCAGGTTGCTTAGGCAGCTGCGCCACTGTGCACCACCAGCAGCATCGCCAAGCAGAGCGGCACTCGACAGCACATCTGCCATGCGCTGCACACGCAGCAGCAGCAGTAGCAGCAGCAGCAGCACAAGCAGAATAACAAAGAAGCACGGTGTGTCAGCACAGATAGGTGAATTGCACGTTGAAGTGGCAGCTGTAATATTGTGCAAGCAGCACTCATTGCACCCTGCAAAGCTCACCTGCACCACCAGCCCAGTTACAAGTTTCTACGCTCTTGTCAGGGAGCGGATTTAACGGAGAGCAGCAGGCAGGGCAGGAACATGAAACCTCGGTTATGCTCCGGGACTCCCCCCTGCCCCCTTTGAACCAACAGCCCAGGCCAACG
The DNA here is from genome assembly GCA_902809745.2 of Tetradesmus lagerheimii. Taxonomy (NCBI): domain Eukaryota; kingdom Viridiplantae; phylum Chlorophyta; class Chlorophyceae; order Sphaeropleales; family Scenedesmaceae; genus Tetradesmus; species Tetradesmus lagerheimii. The sequence goes on along the minus strand of CADDIJ020001649.1, from coordinate 46,557 downwards.
GACCACGGCAGCAGCTTAGGCAGCGTCCTGCAACACTCGCGAACCCAATCAAAATGACGTGTTTCATGTCAAAAGTTACATGGGTTACGACAGAACCCACACCACTCAGCTCGCACCTGCAACCAGCCAAGGCTAATAGATCAGGGGTGACTCTGCACTGTTTTGGTGTGGCAGGTTTCCCACACGCCTACACATGAGACATAGAACCTCACTAGGCCAGGATGTCCGGTAACGCAGCGCTGAAAAACCAACCCAACAAGTTGAGAGACGTGGAGTTATAGAGACCAACAGATGCTCACCTGCAGCCAGCCCAGGCCGATGGACCAGGGTGGCAGCTCAGGCAGCGTCCTGCCCCCCAGCGCCTTTGCCAGCGCAAGGAATGCTGTCACGTTCAGCTGCCACACCAGCGACAGGGAGTAGGCGTCATCAAGCAGACCTGCACTTGCACAAAAACAAGCATATAGGTATGTAGTCAAGACGTGGCTAAGTAAGAGGTGTGCCTTTGCTACTAGTGGGGCCAGCAGCGCAGGGCATGTTGTCACGTTGAGCTGCCGCACCAGCGACAGGGAGTACTCGTCATCCAGCTGACCTGCACACGAGAAATCAAGCAGATAGACATGTAGGTGTGTGTTGCTTGTAGTGGGCCAGTAGCCCCAGGAGATTAGTTATGTTCAGCTGCCGCACCAGCGACAGCAAGGCGTCATCTAGCAGACCTGCAAAAAGCAAGCATATGGGTATGTATTTGTGGCCAAGTACAAGGCGTGCTTTTGCTACTAGTGGGGCCAGCAGCAGGAATGTTGTTACGTTCGGCTGGCGCACCAAAAACAGGAAGTAGGCGTCATCAAATCATGCAGCAGACCTGCACAAGCACAGCATCCATATATTGTTGAAAAAGATGGATGGATTACTTGGGGTCGCGTGCATCCATCCATCTACTCGCGACCCCAACTGATATGACGTTTTTCATGTCACTAGGTTACTTGTGTCACAGCAGCGGTGCAAGTGGTGCTGCTACCCCGGTCAACCCACCTGCCAGGTCAATGCTGTGTATGGTTGACTTCTGGGTTGCTGCTGCTGTGAGAGCTGCCCACAACGGCTCGCTGTAGTTCACCCGGTAGAAGCCGTAGCGACCTGCAGCAAACAAAGACAGTCAAAGCAGTAAGTTGCATGCTGTAGTGCCTGGTGGCTCGCTGTAGTTCACATGGTAGAAGCCGTAGCGACCTGCAGCAACACAAACACACTCCTGGTGAATTCTGTCCGCTGATAAGCTAAAGACGCCGGCTTTGCTTGGCTCTGCTTGCTTGCTTGCTTGCATGCTTTGCCACTGCTACAGGGTGACATCATGACAGAAGCCAAAATTGGTTGGATACAGTAACATCTGTTGACCGCTGACTGCACTTTCATCAATTCAGCAGTCTACACAACAGCATACACAGCGACAGCACAAATCACAATGCAGCAGAGGTAACAGTGATCCATCAACATGGACAGCAATAACGCCAGGCGTACACAGCAATAGGGGGATGCAGGGTGATTTAAATCCATGTTCAAAGCAATTGTGCCAGCTATGTTCAAAGCAATTGTGCCAGCTGTGTGAGCTCACCGACGTTGGCCAGCACCCAGCCGTTGTGTGGCACCGCCATCGTCAAGTTGCTGCTGCAGTTGCTGAAGGCGTGCCACTGCACTGAGTTGGAGCCCTGCACGGTGACAACACCAGAGGAAGTGTCAGTTGCAGAACATGTCTGACATGCAGAAATCAGGCAACTGCAATAATGCCTCTACAACTGCCGAACCTGTAACAAGTGACATGACAAGTAACAAGTAACATCAAGCTGTTGCCACTCACCGCAGCGCGCCACACATATCCACCAGCTGCTGTCTGCCTTGTGGTGGGTCACTGTGTTACAGTACATGTCTGGCATGCAGAAACATGCATCTGCTATGATGCAACTGCAGCTTCTGAACCTGAAAACGTAACATGACAAATAACAAGTACAATCGAGGCGCTGCCACTCACCGCAACACGCAGCGCGACAGGAATCCACCAGCTGCTGTCTGCCTCATCGTCTGTCCAATCTTCAGCTGTACAGGTCTGGGATGCAGACACATGGCATCTGCATTGATGTGTAAACAACTGCTGAGGCTGGAGAAATATTAAAAACTAACAAGTAACATCAAGCTGATGCCACTCACCGCAACATGCAGCGCCACAGGAATCCACAAGCTGCTGTCTGCTTCATCATCTGTCCAGTTGTTGCAGTACATGTCTGGCATGCAGAAACACCCCATCTGCATAGATGCCTCAACAGCTTTTGAAACTGGAAAAAAGTAACATGGCAAGTGACAAGTAACATCAAGCTGATGCCACTCACAGCAACACGCAGCGCCATGGGAATCCACCAGCTGCTGTCTGCCTCATCATCTGTCCAGTCGTTGCAGCACATGTCTGGCATGCAGTCAAACCCATCTGCTATAATGCCTGAACAGCTTCTGAAGCTGGAACAAGGTAACATGACAAGTAACAAGTAACATCAAGCTGATGCCACTCACCGCAACACGCAGCGCCACAGGAATCCACCAGCTGCTGTCTGCCTCATCGTCTGTCCAATTGTTGCAGTACATGTCGGCATGCAGAAAACCCATCTTCTTTGATGCATCTACAGCTTTTGAAGCCGGAAAAAGTGACAAGTGACATCAAGCTGCTCCACTCACAGCAACACGCAGCGCCACGGGAATCCACCAGCTGCTGTCTGCTTCATCGTCTGTCCAGTCGTTGCAGTACATGTCTGGAGTGAACGGCAGCCCAACCATGTAGGTGCGCGGTGCATGGTAGGGCACCTGGTTGAGCAACAGCAGCTGGTTGCTGCTGCTGCTGCTGCTGCTGGGCTCGAGTGACACTGAGAGGATGGGGAAGCCCCTGCAGAGCATGCAAAACAAGGAAGTGTGCAAAGCATCCTGGGTAACCACGTCACCAGCACAACATACGCGTGAACGTAAGGATGTTGACACATATGGGGCGTAGCATGCAGCTGGTGTGGCGCATTGCGTAAAGTCCTGGGAAAAGTGGCTAAGGCACAGCATCAGCCTCCCGCTGCATCCATGATCCGGCTATATAAGGCCGCGGCGTGTAAAGGTGCAGGATGGACTGTTCCAAACTGCACTCGAATATGCATTGCGCGCTCCTCCTGCGCGTCCAGGTGGCCATCATGTCCTCCACTGGCTGGCCCTCAGGGCATGACCCCAAACCAGGGGGTTATATATCCCATATCACCCCTCGGTCTCCCAAACCAAGAGGATAACTAGTACATATTCTACAACATGCAATATAGTGCTCATATAAGTATTCGAATTTGGAGATATTGAAAATCGTATTGGAGATATTGAAAATCGTATTGGAGATATTGAAAATCGTATTGAAATTGAATTTGAAAATATCAGCGCACCTCCTGCGCGTCCAGGTGGCCATCATGTCCTCCACCGGCTGCCCACTGCTGCAGGCTGCAGTGCCTAGCAGAAAGGCATTACCCCATGCTGCAGGGTACGCCCCAGCCCCTATGCTCATAGCTGCGTATTCAGGTAGCGTTAACCTCCTGTATAAGCTGAGCAATGCAATGATGCAGCTGAGCAATGCAATGATCACACACATCCACAAAGTGACAGGCATCCGCAACTCTACATAATGAAGTAACTACATCTGGAAACGTGTTTGTTTTCCATCAGCGCACCTCCTGCGTGTCCAGGTGGCCATCATGTCCTCCACTGGCTGGCCACTGCTGGCAGCGATGTGCTGCCAAAGAGTTGAGTAGTTGGTGCTGCCGTATGACAGGTCCTGCAAGTACATGAAACAGCATGCCAACATGTAAGATGTGACATTACTTCAGACTCTGTGCAGTTTTTAGTTGGTGCTGCCACAGCGAGGAGTAGTTGATGCTGCCGTATTACAGGTCCCGCAGGCGTGCAACCATACGTAAACAGCAGAAAAGCATGCCAATATGTAAGCTGTGACAAATATGTACGAATTCAGTAGTTGGTGCTGCCATATGACAAGTTCTGTAGACATAGACATCAACAGCAGAACAGCATGCAAACATGTTAGCTGTGACAGTATATAAGGTTTTGTAGAATCTCAGCAGTTGGTGCTGCCATATGACAAGTCCTGCACACATAGACATCAACAGCAGGACAGCATGCCAACATGTTAGCTGTGACAGTATTTAGGATCCTGTACAATCTCATTAGTTGGAGCTGCCATACGACAGGTCCTGCAGGCATGCAGACGTACATGAAACAACAGAACCCATGCCATTATGTAAGCTGTGACACTATTTGACATTATGTAAGGTTTCAGTAGTTGGTGCTGCCGTATGACAGGTCCTGCAAATATAGATATTGACAGCAGCACAGCATGGCAACATGTAAGCTGTGACAGTATTCTGGACTCTCTGCAATTCAATGGTTGGTACTGCCATATGACAGGTCCTGCACACATAGACATCAACAGCAGAACACTTGCTATCATGTAAGCTGTGACAGTAATTGGGATTCTGCACAACTGCATTGAGTTGGTGCTGCCATATGACAGGTCCTGCAGACATAGGAAACAACAGCAGAACAGCATGCCAACATGTAAGCTGTGACAGTACTTGAGATTTTGTACGATCTCATTAGTTGGTGCTGCCATATGACAGGTCATGCACACGCACACCAACACACAGCAGCACAGCATGCCAACATGTCAGCTGTGACAATATGTAACATTCTGTACAATCTCATTAGTTGCTGCTGCCATATGACAGGTCCTGCAGACGCACACAAACACACACCAGGACAGGGTGCCAACATGTAAGCTGTGACAGTATCTGAGATTCTGCACAGCCTCATTAGTTGGTGCTGCCATATGACAGGTCATGCACACGCTGGCGCACACACAGCAGGACAGCATGCCGAAATGTACGCTGTGACATCTTCTGAAAGTCAGCAGTGCAGTGTTGTTTGCGGGTTCTCAATGCAAGGCAGCTTGGCTCTTAGTGCTACCCAAACCCCTTATGCTCCGATAGCCGCCAACTGTCATGTGCACCACAGACAGCCACACAGATGCACCCTTTTTTGTGGTTGATGACCAACTTTGCAATGCTACGGTGCTTCACTGTCCTTCGCCATTATGCACTCAGCTCAGCCTCCCCACAAGTTGGCGCATGCCACCAAAGGTGCTAAATGTGACCCGTGCACATTGTCCTCTCTTGCTACGGTTGCAACAACAAAAAGCCGGCATATCACCCAACACGCGCACCTGCAAGTACGTCCTCAGCCCCTTTATAAAGGGATCCTTAGCACCAAGTGCTTCTAGCCCTGCGATGCCTTCATAGCCGGGAGTAGCAAGCACACCATCACCAGCAGGCAACACCTTAAGCTGCGACTCCTGCCCTGCTGCTGCTGCTGCTCCTTTGACCAAGTCCGCATTTGCCACGCCGATATGAGCTCGCTTCGTCCACCAAGCAGCACTGCCGCTGCTGCTGCTGCTGCTGCTGCCGCTGCTGCCAGGGCTGTCTGCATCAGCTGACTGCTCAACTGAGTCACCAGCCGTGCTGCCGTTTTCAAATGAGCTCCCAGAAGGCAGCAGCGTAGGCAGCAGCGGCTGACGAGCCCCTGCTGCATGCTCCTTTTGATGCTGGAGCCACCAGCTGCTATCGTTCCTGCTGCTGCCCTCACTGCTGCTGCTGCTGGTACCAGCCATAGGGCTGTCTGGAAGATACTGTGACAACGTCTGCTGCAGCCGCCGGGCATGCTGCTGTAAGGCACCGCTGCTACTTCCACTGCTGCTGCTGCTGCTGCTAGCACTACTGAAGTCCAACCCCAGCATGGGTGCATTCGCGCGGTTGAGCCACGCACGTAGCATGCGCAGCACGGCCCCTCCTTTGCTGTATTCGATGTCGTCAAACCAGTTGTCGATTTCTGAGAGCTTTTGGACAGGCCGGCCGATGCTAAGTGGGTGGGAGCTGGCTATGCCATCAGCCTCCAAACCTGCAAGCGGCAGCAGTGGCAGCAGCAGGCAGCAGCAGGACGGTCAAAGCAGTGTACAAACACACGCGCAGGTTGGCCAATGCTGAGCGGGTGTGAGCTGGCTATGCCGTCAGCCTCCAAACCTGCAAGCAGCAGTAGGCAGCAGCAGTGGCAGCAGCAGTGGTGGCAGCAGGTCGGTCAAAGCAGTGCACCGGACTCGGCACAGGCCGGACGATGCTGAGCGGGTGTGAGCTGGCTATGCCGTCAGCCTCCAAACCTGCAAGCAGCGGCAGGCAGAAAAGTGTTGGTAGCAGTAGCGGCAGCGTACCAGCAGCGATGGAGCAGCCGCAGGGTGGCATACGGCAAGGAAGTGTGCGGCATGTTGCAACCCTGCCAGCAGCAGGCGAAGATCTGTCGGCAGCAGTGGCAGCAGTAGCAGTGGAGGAAACTTGCCACCACAGTGACAGAGCAGCACAAGGCCGGCCGATGTTGAGCGGGTGAGAGCTGGCTATGCCGTCAGCTTGCAAGCCTGCAAGCAGCAGCAAGCAGCAGCAGGCGTTGGTGAGTCAGCAACAGCATTGACAGCAGCAGAAGCTGCATGACTTGCAGGAAACGTGTGAGGCATTTATGCCACCCCTGCAATCTGCGAGCAGTGGCACCAGGTGTGCCCCAATGGTCAATACTGAGCGAGCGTGAGCTGGCTATGCCATCAGCCTTTAAACCTGCAAAAGCGGCAGCAGCGACAGCAGCAGCACCTCCAAGTGCGCGCAATGCAACCGTCACGCCGCCAGCGTGATACTTGGACAACACAGCAAACCCTGGCAGCCCAACTACAGCACGAACAGCATGTACATATGTAAAGGGTGCCACACAGTAGAGACGCACAATAAAGCTAATGGAAATGCAGCCATGTAAAACACACTTGGCTTTTAAAAAGGTATTCAAAAAGCCGTCAAAATAGCCTCATGAGGGCTAATACGGGTACGTCAGCCGCCACCAACTCCAAAATTAATTGCCAACAAGCCGGTATTATGCTACTATTGAAACATGCCCATCAAGCAAGCCTCGGTGTACCAGATCAGCACCTCGCGCTCTTGGTCAGATGCGTGCATGATGTCACCTCTTCAGCGAAGCGCTTCAGCAGAGACAGTGCAAAATACAGCAAGGCCATCGCACCTGGTGACGTGAAGGATTCCAGAAAGCCGTCAAAGTAACCCCAAGAGGGCCGGTACGCATCAGCTGCCACAACTTCGAAGTACGTGGCGAAGCCCTCGTTGAGCCACAGCTCCGTCCAGTCATCAAGCGTGACCAGGTCACCAAACCATTGGTGCGCCTGCAGCAGCAGCAGCGGCGGCAGCAGCAGCAGCAGTGGGCACACATGTCATATTCGGCCTCGTCCAACAGCCAGCCAAGCCCACTCATCATACAATGCGCTAGTGTTCACGCGCTTCCGCATTGCTCGACCTGATTCTGTGCGGCCCCTGCAACCACCTCGACTAGATCAAGGTGCTATAGTCCGTGCCTATCATCTCATGCGCATCTGTTGAAGCAAGGTGCAATGCCATACCCGGCTGGCGCTCACACTCCCACGTGCCACAGCTTCGCAATGCACAGCATGATAGGGACAGCAGACACGTTACACCAGAAGCCCGCTCACTGTTTCATGTGCCACAGTTGTTGCGATGCTGTACTGCGCCTTCATGCCTGGTGCGGTGTCGCTGGCCAGCAGTGCCGTCTCCCTGTAGGTCAGCAGGCCCCAGTTCTCCATAGCACCAGCAGCGAAGTTGGGAATAGCTACCAGATCCATCTTGGGGAGGGGGTAGGCAACCTGCAACACAGTCAGATCAGACAAAGCATTTGGCACAAGGCTTGCTGACAGAAATGAACTCAAGTGGTTAGCAGACCCTGATTCTCCATTGCACCAGCAGCAAAGTTGGGGATAGCCACCAGGTCCATTTCGGGCAGGGGGTAGGCGACCTGCAGTGCAACACATATTGAGTGTTAATGCACATGGTACAGCAAAACGGCAGCAAAGTTGTGGATGGCAACAAGCTCCATTATGGGAAGGGGGTAGGCGACCTGCGACGCAGTCATGTTAGACACAGCATTTGGCACAGGGCTTACTGGCAAGGGGTAGGCCACCTTAATTTTGCATTTCACAGCGTTACTGTTCGTACATGTGCTGGTGCTGTCAACCCTTGACGACCTAGACGACAGGATGTGAACCATACTCTTCTCTGCGCCATCAATTATTTGCCAAGATATCCTTGTAGTTTGCACACACTCACCTGCAGCAGCTCCTCCATTGTTTGCAGCGCATGGCAAGCAGCCTCCTTAGCAAGCCCAAACTGGCTCGCACGGTCACTTGTGCCAAACACGCGCACGGGAATGCTGCGGCCCCTACTGCCGTCATCAACATCTAAGCCATGATGCTCATTGTCATCATCGTCATCTTCATCGTGATCTTCACCCTCGTGATGCAGCTTCCTGGATGTGAACTTCACCTTCACACTGTGAAGTTGCGGATGTTCACTGTGAACTTCACCGATGCCAGCTGCAGGACCTCTGCTGCGGAGTTTGCGACCGTGTGAACTTGCCAGCGCATAGGGCGAAGGAGGAAGCTCCGCATTGAGTTGGCACTCCATTTCAACGTGCGACAGCTCGCCAACTACCCAAGCAACCAAATACGTTGACATGGGTGGCGTGCGTTCAAAGTGATACGCGATCAAACCGCCGCTACCGCCGCTGCTGCTGCTGCTGCCCCTGCGGCCGCCGTGTGTGTGGCTGAGGGGCATGTTGGACAGCACGACAATTGGAGGCGGCGGTGCACTGACCTTGATCTCAAATGTGGCCTGCAGGCAGCAGCAGATGTTCATGCAAGGCAGTGAACCACAATGCTTCAAGCATCGTGTCAAGTTGACAGGATGATGTGGATATGTGGACACGCACCAAACAACCAGAAGCAGGCAGGCACAACACTAGTACTGCATGAATGTGGCCTGCAGGAAGCAGCAACGCAAGGCAGTGAGACGCGATGCTCGGATGTCGTCAGTTGTTCAAATGTGATGCTGTGGACATGTGGACAAGCAAAACTAGACCAGCCGCATGTAGCTGCAACCCACGTTTAATCCAAATGGTGCTGCACAAGCAACGTCTGCAGTGGCCATGTTGCATAGATACACCAGTGTAGGCAGTGCTGCATCTGATACATACCTTGAAAGCTGGCTCGTCGAAGCAAGGGAAGGCTTTTCGCGCAGCGATTGACTCAAACTGCGTGGATGCCATGACCTTGGTTTCGTTGGCAGCATCTGAGCAGCAGCGGCGGCAGCAGACACGACATGTAACATCAGTCAAAAGCGGCACAAGTGCTGAGAATGATGATGGATGCGTATGATGATGCTTTCGATGCTTGCCTATCCAGCTTCAGGACTGCCACACACAGCCAACGGTGATTGAACAGATCAAACCTCTCAACATAACATACGGCTGAACAATGCCCTGGGCCCTCAGTCCCGTAAACCAATAACACCAAAACACACAGCCACAGCTTCAAGACGTGCGTATCTGCACTGACAAGGTGCATGCAGATACCCTCACCAATAAAGCTGCTCCTGTGGAAGCCATCCAGGCCCTCCAGCATCGTTCAGCTGGAACACAGCCATGGCACGTGACAGCCGCACTATTACGCACCGCTTTTCAGCTTTTCAACACCCCCCCCAATGCCACCCTGTGCCCACATCAATATCAGGCCACATGGCACCTTGACTGGAATTCATGTTGCTCACCGATGAAGCTGCTCCTGTAGAAGCCGTCAAGCCCTTCCAGCAGCGTGTAGCATGATTGATCTGACAATATAAATTCAAGCAATAAACAGAGTTGGTATTTGATAACATGTAATAAACATTCATTAAAGCATTTGCTCACCGATGAAGCTGCTCCTGTAGAAGCCATCCAGCCCTTCCAGCAGCGTGTAGCTGAAGCCCAGCCGCAGCACAGGCTGCAGCGGCGGCAGCGGCAGCGCTGCAGCAAACTGCAAGATGACTTGCTGGTGGTGGCTGCTGCTGTTGCTGCTGACAGCACCTGCACGCAATGCAGTAAGTAGACACACTTTCAGCAGTTGTGCGGAATTACCCAACAGCCAAACTGCGGGCTGGCTGGCTCGTAACGGCTCCTGCTGCTGCTGCTGCTGCTGATAGCAGCTGCATGCTGCAGTATATATCGCCCCCATCACCAAAACCACTTATGTGATCTTTCGCGCTCTGATTTTGGCCTCAGCACCCCGATATGCCACAGCCGCTGCAACTGCTGTATGTGCGATCTAGAGAGAAATGCGACGATGGCGAACAGCAGCAAAACACTCACTTTGCAACTCCGCAGGCAACTCTGCCTCATCCTGCTCTGCGCCTCTGCACTGCTGTACACCAGCACCGCAATATGCCACAGCCGCTGCAACTGCTGTCTAAGCCCAAGACGCTCACCAAGCAACTCCGCAGGCTCCTCTGACTCATTCTGCATACAAAACAAGCTGGCTCTGCTGCTGCTGCTGCAGCTGCTGTGCCTGCTGTCGCAAGTCCACAACAACTGTCGTACTCACCAGGCAACTCCACAGGCTCCTCTGCCTCATCTTCCTGCGCTTGCTGATTGCTGTACACCAGCACCACAATGAACCGCAGCCGCTGCAGCTAGTTGTACTGCTCTACGCCTGGTACTGATCTACGCCCAAACCACCCACCCAGCAACTCCACAGGCTCCTGTGCCTCGTTCTGCATACAAAGCAAGCTGACTCTGCTGCTGCTGCTGCTGTTGCGCAGCCGCGGCACCTTCCCATCGTTACTCACCAGCTAACTCCACAGGGTCCTCTGATTCATCCTGCTGCGCTTCCTGATTGCTGTACACCAGCACCCCAATATGCCACACCCACTGACACTGCTGTACATTCGAATTATAGAGAAATGCGGCACTCACCCAACAGCTCCACAGGATCTTCTGATTCATCTTGCTGCGATTCCTTATTGCTGTACACCAGTAGCTTCACGCTGCTGATGTCAATCCCCTTAGAATGCAGTACCACACACGGCGTCAGCTCAGCTGCTTGCAGGACGATTTCGACCTCCCCTTGCACTAAAAACGGCTCCTGCAAGTCGGTTTGTATGTGCAGCTTGTAGTGTTGTGGCCGTACTGCTTTTGGAAGGTACAGATCACTCCAATTGCAGTACGGGCTCGCATCTGGTGACATGTACTGCGGTTTGTACTGCACTGTACTGCCTGTAGCTGCTGCTGCCGGGGCTGCAGGAATTGTACTGCCTCCTCCTGCTGCTGCCTTGGGATGTTGGCTGCTGCTGATGATGATGTGGCTGCTGCTGCTGCCAAGTGCTAGAGCAAGGCCGGCTATAGATAGAGCCAGCAGCAGCAGGCTGCCAAGTGCTGCTGCAGACAGCAGCAGCCTGCGCTGCGTCTTGCTGAGCCTCCACCACCAATCAGGGGGCTGCTGCAGGTGCTCCGGCAGCAACCGCACAAAGCAGGAGCAGCAACCACAGCTCCTGCAAGCAACAGCAGCAGCAGCAGAAGCAGCAGGAAGCTAGACGGCGGATTGCTGCCAGGTGCCTGAGTGTGGCTTATACGCTGTACAGCTGTGGGTTGCTTGGACTGCCTGTGGGCTGTTGCAACTACTTCTAGTGTTGATCTTCACTAGTAGCTGCTGTTGCATAGCATGACGGTTACATAACAGCGTGCTAAGTGCCCTGCGCTGTAGCTGTGCCTGCAAGCAGCAGGTTGCCTGCAGATGGAAACAGATGGAAGAGGTCCCACCTCTGCTGTGCTGCGTGCTTCTGCCAGTCCAGCAGCTCGTCATCTTCTATTTCAAACTCGACATCGAAGGCGCTGATGTTTCGTTTGCCATGCAGCAGCCCTGCTGACTCTGCATCCTCTCTGGTGCTGTAGCAGCAGCAGCAGCAGCATAGACAGCAAGGATGGAATGCGTGTCATAGCATAGCCAGTATGACAACAAGGCATGGTCCATGTGACTCGTACGTCGTTATGAATGTTTCTGTCACGCGAGCAGCCCTACAGATGGCCTGGCCCGACCAGGTGAGCAGGGGCTTTGTTTAACTACCCAGAGTGGGCTCTTACCTCACAGGCAGCGCCAGCACGTGCTCAAACTCCGTCTCTTCGTGCTTAACCATAATTATGGATCAGGACTAGACGTCAGGATGCACGCCACTGAAGGCCATCGCTGCACCGAACAGATGAAATGTCACGTCGCTCAGCCTCACCCGGAACCTTACGATCTCAGTGCATATGTCAGCGGTTACAAGTTGATTAGTTTTCAACCTCTCTAGACGACGTTCAAGGCGTGATAAGGGCATGTGATGCCTGCTCAGTAACACATCAGAGAATTCGAACAGGTTACTATCTGACACGCCAGTCCCACCGCTTCTGCACAGGACACAGTTTTATTTCTGCGTAGCGCAATTAGTTCGTCGGTACTTCTCCTATGGCAATTGGGTGCAGGAACCGGGCAATGCACAACACAGGCAATGCCTGTCACAGTGTGCATTGGATCAACAGTCTGCACAGTGTGCATTGGATCACCTTTCGAGCGTGGCATCTTGGACACACATGACACATGACCTTGCGGCAACATGATACTGCGGCTGCACAATCACCGAAACTGGCAGCCTCAAACTGTCAGAATGACTGCACATGTTGGAAAGTTCATGGCAGACCAATGCGTGGCATCAGGTGGCATGCACACAAAGCCTGTGCTGCTGTGGCCTATAGTCAACTCCTGATCTCATTGAGAGCATCTTTGCACTTATAGTTGCATATTGAGACCCTCACAAATTCTGCAATGAACGGGGTGGTAAGGGTTCAGTGGCCTATAGGCTGCATGTCTGCAAAGTTGGAGTTTACACATTTCGTGGAAAGCTCAGCGCGCGAGACCCGGTGCAAAAGCATCGATAAATAGCACATATAGTTGGTCGGGGCGTCTGCAGGCCGATAGGGCTGCAATATGGACGCCCGTCAACCTTGGCGCGAGAAACACCTGCTGTCGATCGACCGTTGAATCGGTGTTCGATCAGCGCAGAACCTTGCAAACTGATCGAGAGTTTACATGATTTGTCTGTGAGTCGTGTTATGCAAATTCAGAGTCAGTACGGTGCTGCAGCGCTGCAAGTACTACATGTACAGGTTCTGCTCGGCAGGTTCTGCTGCAGCATCCATTCTGGAGTACTTCATCAAGTTCGATCCTCAACTGTAGCCAGGATAGATGGGTTTGACCATTCATGTGATGCTGTAGCTCTGCTGATCATTTGTTTCCCCAATAGGTTGGCAGGCCATTGCCATTCCTGCTGCGGTGCACTACATGCAGTAGTGCACGCTGACTGCACTTGCGCAAATGCAGCATCTGCATGTATCCAGGGATAGATTGCGTTTGCAAAGATTACTTGTGGCCCACCGCGGCCCAACACGCTTGCTATTCCAGCGGTGGTCAACCACGCCCAGTGCAGTATACTTAGCGTGCTGTTTGGGCCTTGATTGAACCGCATTATGAGTGCTACAGCAGTGTGATGCCAACGCTTATGTCAACATAAGCTCACTCAATATGCCGGCTCTCTAGTTCAATTGGCAGTGACAGGATGTCTGCAACCAATGTACAACACTTATGTACACTTACACCACTTCACCTGCAGCTACCCTGTGCCTCTGGGCCAGGATGCACGAGTCTCAGGTTGCAAGTTGAGAATAACATCTATTTTGAGCCCATGACAGGCTCACTGTGCAGCCCCTCTTTCACAAGTTACAATTTTTTAGGACTCTTTTTAGAGAGCGGATATGACGGAGAGCAGCAGGCTGGGCAACCACCTGATACGCCAGTGAGTGGCATTGCATGGTCTTGCTAACCCACTTCACTGGATAGTCATCATCATCATCATGTTACCATCATCATCATCATCATGTTACCAATTAAGCCATACACTTCACTGGATAGTGTGCAGGGTGACACATGTTCTGGCTGTGCCTGCTAGTACTGCAGCGCTGCAGGTGGGCAGCAACACTCTGAGAGTGTGTGCCAAGCTGGCACCGTGCGACCGAGTGCCGCACTGGCTGGCAGCTGCTGAACAGCCGGGCACCCTGTGTCCATGATAAATCTGGTGCAGCGACGATCTGCTTCGTGAGCTGCAGTGTCAGGCGCTCATGAAATTCTCAGCAAGCCAAAGCTCCAGCCGCTCTCGCTGTTACTCTTGGTCGCTGTCCAATGTAACAGTTATTTCTTTGCGTCCTGGGCAGATCAGGTCGCTTCTGCGACATACCAGCCACAACTGAAGTATACCTGGGTTTAGGTTTGGTTGTATTGAAGTAACGCTGTCGGCGTCGAAAGCTCAACATGGACCTGGCACCGCTGTTGGAGCCACCCTTGCCACGTGATAAGCTGATTGCGGCGTTGCAAGCGCTCGCTGGAGGCACTCTGAAAGACTTCAGGAAGCAGAAGACCGTGCTGCAGCCGTGCTTCACTGTGCTGGAAAACCCTGTTGCTGCTGCTGCTTTCAGCCTTGGTACTCTTGAAGTCGCCTTCGCAAATTATTACCTGGCAGCGTCCTCGCATCAAAAGCCTTTGCTTGCAGCAATGGCTGCAGCGGCCAACCGTGGCTTAAGTCTGATAACAGACCTGCTGGGTGGCAGCAGCAACAGTAGCAGCAGTTGTAGCAGCAGCAGCAGCGGTAGCAGTAGCAGCAGTGGTAGCAGTAGAGCTGGCAGAAGCGAGTATCCTAAGCTGCTAACCCAGCTGCCTGCAGTGGAATGCATCAGATCCTGCTGTGGCATTCTCCTTGCGGGGCTGAGACAGGTCAGCAAGCGCGTAGGCGCTGAACGCCGGTCCGCAGTTGAGATTGCCGTGCTCGCACACACATCAGGTTACTACCAACTAGCGTTATACAAGAAAGAAACGCCTCACAACTTCTGGTCTGATATGTAACAACGGGTTCAGACCAGGCGAGTCCAGATCCACCAAGAATCTGCGTAAGGTACGTCATGTACCACATATATGTTGTGCTGTCTCGTGCCACTGCTACCACTCATCTGCAACTATTGTGCCTGGTACTGTGCTGCTGCAGGCCTGCTGGGAACCATTGCTGCTGGCTGCCCCATCATTGCATGCCTGCTGCAGCAGCAGCGTCAGCAGCAGCAGCAGCAGCAGACAAAAACAGGACAGCCACTGGATAAGCAGGAGCAAGATGATCTGTGCACCACACTGCTGCAGCTTGCCGCCTGTCACCTCAACTTGTGGTCAATCCTTGCCTCCAACACCCACCACAGCATCGGCAGCAGCAGCAGCAGCAGCACAATGCGCAGCATCCTTAGCACCCCGCTGCTGCTGCAGACTGTGCAGCCGGCTGCACGCCTTGCTGCTGAGCTGCTGCTGTGGACAGGGATAGATGGCCGGCCTTGCTGGGAGGTGCCTTTGAAGGTAGTAGAGCAAGTGTTCTGTGCACTGCGGATTGAGATCAGGGCTGAAGCTATTGCAGAGCACCAAGCAGCCAACAGCAGCAGCAGCAGCAGCAGCGGCAGTGATAGGCAAGCAGCCAGGGGTGCTGCTGCTGCTGCGCATTCTCTCAGCTCAACAGTTGGCACACAAGCTCCTGGGAGGCCGTGGGTGCAGCAGTAGCAACCTTGGTAGTGGCAGCAGCAGCAGTAGCAGCAGCAGCAGCAGCAGCAGCTTCCAGTGCTATGTGAATGGGGCAATGTTGAGGGACGCCCAGCAGCAGTGCCTGCTGCCAGTGGGTGCATTCAAGCTGCTGCAGCATTGGCCTGCTGTGCAACTAGAGCTTCTGACGCTGGTGAAAGAAGCTGAACACTACGTGTCACTGCTGCCACCAGCAGTGAGCATGCTAGAGGTTTCTAGGCTGGCCGGTATGCCGCTGAGTGACTTGACTGCTGTGAAGCGCACGATGATCAAGCCGCTGCTGCAGCTGGTGGTGCTGCGGGTGCAGCTTGCCATCAAGGCATTGAGAGACACAGCTGGAAGCGCAGCAGTGACCAAACCAGCAGCAGCAGCAGCAGCAACAGGAGCAGATTTGGCAGTTATGCTGATGCTCTTGAGAAGCAGACACAGGTTGTGCTGCTGGAGTGCATCATCACTGGAGGTGAGCAGGTGCCGTGGTGCGTGCGAGTGCTGTCCTGTAATCAACTCATTACCTAATTTACCTCCCCGGCCAGTGCGGTTGTTGCAAGCTCTCCTACTTATCCCAAACATACACAAGTGCATAGGTTGGTACAAGTGTACACCATAAAGCAGTACTGCGCTGCATTGAGTGCTGGTTGTGAGGCATCAGAGTCGGGTATGGTGGCTGGGTGTTTGCTATGCATTCGTTGCCAGCTACAGCAGAGTACATTAGCACAGGCGCTGCTGCCAGCAATGTGCGGATGAAGTAGCTTCCCAGCAGTATGCAGTTGCCCTGCTGTGTACTGCCCTGTTGTTGTTTCATCCTGCAACCGCAGAGTTTCAGACATTGAGCTTATCGTTGTGCTTGTGGAGTGCTGTTGCGTTGCGCCAATCAAGTCTTGCTTTGAAATAAGCCCTGTTTCAACTGTTGTTCACAAACTGTGAATGGTTCCTTTACTGCCACCTGTGTGCAGAGTCAGGAGAGTCATACAGGCCGCAGCTGTCAGCTGCTTTCAACCTTCAGCCAGCTATGTCCGCAGCCGCTTTTGAAGCTGCGATCAGGTGCAACTCAGCAGTAGCGACGCGCGAATGTGCCGCAATGTGCGCTGCCATTGCAGCGCAAGCCCCAGCAACCGCAACAATTGAGTTTCACGGCAGCATGCTTGGGTACTTGCTGCAGCGTGCAGCTGCAGATAACTTCACCGACATAGTACCAGAGAATAACACCGACATAGTACCAGAGAATAACTTCACCAACATAGTACCAGAGAATAACACCGACATAGTACCAGAGAATAACACCAACATAGTACCAGAGAATAACACCAACATAGTACCAGAGAATAACACCGACATGGTACCAGAGAATAACACCGACATAGTACCAGAGAATAACTTCACCGACATAGTACCAGAGACAGACATGTTAGTGCAGTGGCTGGCTCTGCTGCTAACGTGCTGCAAGACGGGGATGCTTGCGCTGTCTTCTTCAGTGCTGGCTGAGTCAGACTGCAGATGGTACTCAGCCGTCCACGAAACCGGCAGATGCTGCCTTGCTGTCGTGCAGTGCCTAGGCAGTGCAGTCGACAACATCAGCGACGGGGCTGGTGCCAGCAGCAGCAGCAGAAGCAGAAGCGACGGGGCTGGTGCCAGCAGCAGCGGCGGCAGCAGCAGCAGGGACGGCGGCAGCAGCACCGGAAATGCTGATGCCTTGGCACAGCTGCGGGCACAGCTAGAAGCGGAAGCAGCGCCATTGGTAGCGGCACTGCTGAGTACATGGCATGTGAGCCCCACTGCCTCCACCAATAGTACTGCTGCAGGCACAGCAGCAGGCACAGCAGCAGGCACAGCTGCAGGCACAGCTGCAGGCACAGCTGCAGGCACAGCTGCAGGCACAGCTGCAGGCACAGCTAGTGGCAGTCACCCTCGGGGGGCAGCTGACAGCACAAGGGCTCTACAACAACTCAGAAGCTCTGCAACAGCGGCAGCAGCAGCTATGCTGCCACCCTGGCTTGCCCTGCTTGCGCGATGCTTGCTGGCCGCTGGCAGTGCGCTGCAGCGAGCAGCAGCAGCAGCAGTACCTTCGCAATCACAGGTGCAACCGCCACACAGCTGGGACAGCAGCAGCGGCAGCAGCCCAATGCAAACCTTGTGCTGATGGCATTGCAGCTATGCCATGAAGCAGTTGGCAGCATAGGCAGCAACTTACACATCTTACACAGCACAGGTGTGGCAGCAGTCTCGCTGCAGCAGCTGCAGCAGCAGTGTGCAGCGCTGCTGCCGATGCTCGGCCCCTTCCCAACCGAGCAACTCGACGATCCACATGCACCGCTGACATTGCTGCGCAGCCTGCAAGCCAGTGGTACGCTGCAGCAGGTGGTTAGATTTGCGGGTGCTGTTGCTGGCCAGCTGCCACTGCGCTGGGGCTGCAACAACCCCGGCTGCACGAGTTTGGAGAAGCGCAGTGAGGTGCTGCTGGTGGCTGGCAAGAGCTGCGTGTGTGGCGCATGCAGGGCAGCAAGGTGAGCGGGCTATTTGTCCAAAATTTTGGATATAGTATTATTTCTATATCCATGCAGGGCCATGCAGGGCAGCGAGCGGGGTGAGGGCGCTGATGGCGTGGCAGCAGTCGTAGTTTGCATGCACTTGTGGCAATGCCCAACCTCAACCTTGCTGGCCAGCTGCCACTGCGCTGGGGCTGCAACAACAATGGCTGCACGAACTTGGAGAAGCGCAGTGAGGTGCTGCTGGTGGCTGGCAAGAGCTGCGTGTGCAGCGCATGCAAGGCAGCAAGGTGAGCGGGCTGACGGCGTGGCAGCTGGCTTATTCTGTTTTTTGAATATACTTTGATTTCTTTTTTGGTACTTCAAATAAATATGTTTTTGTTTGATCATCTGCATGCACTTGTGGCAATGCCCAACATCTTTTTTGTCATGAAGCTTGTCAGGTATGCAGTGATTGGCAAACTGCAGCGGGTTGCCACCCACACTAGTGTATGCCATGTGCAAGTAGCAGTTCTGCATGCACTGGCTTTACTGGCACAACACTGCTGACCGCTTGCGCCTGCCTTCACTGTGCTGCTGCTGCTGCTGCTGTTTCCCCTGCCTGCCCTTGTAACCATTCCACAGGTACTGCAGCAAGGCCTGCCAGGTGGCGCACTGGAAGAGCCACAAGCCACTGTGCAAGGCCACGCAGGCGGCAGCAGCAGCAGTAGATGCAGATACAGCAGCAGCAGCAACAGCTGACGCAGCTGATGCAGCAGCGGATGCAGCAGCAGATGCAGCAGATGCAGCAGATGCAGCAGACACAGCAGCGGATGCAGCAGCAGCAGACACAGCAACCGCGAGCCTTCCGTCGGCTCCTGACTGGAGTTCCCACTCTTGGTTGGGTGGAGCATGCACTGTAATGTAATGTATGGATATGCCGCTCTGGCAGCGCAGTGCAGGAGCAGTAGCAGCAGGTGCATGACAGTGCCGCGCAGCGGTGCACCTGCACTCACCCCTGAACCTGGCTTGCCACAGGTCGTCGGACAACAGGCAGCAGTGGGGCGCGGGGCCGATGGTGTTGATGCTATGGCTTGAATGGGTGATATGGTGATGATGAGGCAGCCTTGCTACCCACGTATGCGTTTCTTGGTATTGGCTACCTTGCTGATGTGCACGGTTCTGTCTAGATTCGCTGTGTTGCATATATGTGAGGCATGGCAGATTATGTAGCTGTGTTGCATATATGTGAGGCATGGCAGATTATGTAGCTGTGTTGCATATATGTGAGGCATGGCAGATTATGTAGCTGTGTTGCATATGTGTGAGGCATGGCAGATTATGTAGCTGTGTTGCATATATGTGAGGCATGGCAGATTATGTAGCCAGTGGTTGCACAGCCTCAGGCCGCCTGGGCCCGGCCCACGGTGGCCCACATGCGGCACTGCTGCTGCTGCTGCCGTCAAGGCAGCATGTTGCTGCTGCTTGCCTGCATGTTCGGCGCCAGTACCCGCCCACAGAAGTAAATTAGTGGTTGCTCAAACCTAGCTCCTGCGCAGCTTGTAACTGCCAAGCAGGTCCTGCCTCGCTTTGTCCAATGTAACTGTTACAGTTGTACATAATGTAGACGGTCTTACCAGATGCCTTGAGTCCCGCGCATTTCGCATTCCAAATCAAGGACGAGCAAGAAATTGTTTCGGTTGTGGTTGCCAGCCATTGATGAGTGGCACCAACGGAATGATTATGTTGGTTGACAGCAGCGATTACTCTACCCTGCTGAGCCAGCTACCTGCAGTGCTCTGCATCAGGGTCGTAGTGCGCCCCATGACAACCGTCACTGATGTGGCACAAAAGAAATAGCAAGCATGGCATTACAATGGTAATGGGCTAGCCCATTACAATTGGCTAGCCCTGCAGGTAGCAGCCTATCGGATAGCGCCATGCCTGACAAACAGCAGATGCTGCTGCTTCCTCTAATAAGATACACACATGTCAAAGAGCGGATTTAGACGGAACCCATGTACAGCACTGCAAGTGGCCACATCATGGCGTGGGCCCAACCCCGCGGTGCCACACAGCAGCAGCACTTGCACTGCAAGTGGTGGCCAAGGTTGCACAAAGGGTGCGTTCAACCTGCATCACCAATGGGTGCAGAAGCTGCCAAATAGCAGTATGCTGATAATCCTGCTAACACACGTGTTGAGCAGGCTGCTTAGTGCTCAGCAGAAGCTCCAGCCCATCGGCTGTGACAACACAACGTCAAGCCACCACACGGCGCGCCACGACTACTGCTTCAAAAACATGTGAATGATACCCAGGATGTCAAGTCCAGGGACACAAGCTTATAACATTCACTGCAAGCTGCTGATCCTTCTTGGCTCCTCTTGAACAGCAGATGCGCCGCATACAATGTGCATGCAAGTATGCACAGCTTCCCGAAACACCTGCTGCTTCCCTGCGCAAGCAGCAGCACCCACATCTATATGTTGCACATTTCAGCTGCGCTGCTGGCTGGTCTGCTGACATGTGCATGTTGTACAAGTACCAGCGTAGGGGCATGCCGTACTGCCCAACTGCCTCAGGTACCCGCTGCTGCTGCTGCTCCTGCTGCTGCTGGTGGTGCCATGCAGTAGCGCTGCTGCTGCCGTTGTCATGCGATCCTGCTGCCTCGGTTGCCGCTGCTGCCTGCGGTGCATGGTGTGCTTCTAGCGCACCTAGCAATTCACTGCGGATGCTACATACGGAGCATGTGAGCACCCCTAGAGGGCCGCACGCTCACTGTGGCATTGTGGAGCAGCAGCATCCATGTGCGCGCACATGCAGCTTTGTCTGCTGCTGCTGCTGCTGCTGCTGCTGGGCTGCACCCAGCTGAGAGCTGAGCTGCTGCAAGGATCACTTTGCACTGCGTAGATAGCGGCTCTAGCCTGTTGTACCCTGCTGTTGTTGAGTCTCCTTGCTGCTCTCCTTGCTGCATCAGCTGGCTGACCGAGGCTTGTCATTTTTGCTACTGCTGCCCATTCCCAGCTGTGCTGCTAAGGCCTTCACACGATCCACTACCTCTAGAACATACGGCTCCTGCTGGAACTGATCCCAATAGGTCAGTACGGCTGGTGTGTTGCCCTCCTTTAGGTGTGCTGGCTTTGCTGCCTGTACGCATGCTGCTAGACGCTCCTGCTGCTGTTGGCATGCCGTAATTTGAAGAGCTGCATGGTCCCTTATGCAGGTGAGCCACTCCAAATGCTGCTCAGGGCATGCTGCGAAGTAGTCTTTCTTGTGTCCCATGCCCGGAATGTCTTGAGCAGGGAACTGCGGAAGATTGTCTGTAGCAGGGGCCATGACTGTTTGACAGCTGGGACTACTGCTGGGTGGCTTTCGTCAAACGATCGAGCAACTGGGACATTTCTCAGTAGAGATAACGCGCTAATAGGTTTGATGACGAGCTTTCATAAGCTTTTACTTCGCACTGCGGCGCAGAACAAGGGTGTCGTAACCCAGTGTGTCATTCTTGCTGACTGGGTCTTTGTCCTTGGTTTCTGGACAGCCCAAGTGCTGTAAATCCGTTCTGCACATCGATACGATACGTGAACTAGGTAGACTTTACGTGGTTGTTCGTAAATCGTGCAGGTTAACATCGCTGCAAGTGTACTGCCTGTTGCTGCTGCATCCACCCTCTGGTTGATCCCGAGCATGCTTGCATGCTGTCTAGGCTATATCCTATAGCAAGAGGGACGCTGTCAGCATCAGCAGGACACTGGGCAGCAGCAGCGTCTGCAGCGTCCGTGCTCGGTGAGCAGCAGCCTGCAGTAGCAGCAGCTGTGGCAGTGACAACAGCGTCTTCATGTAGCGCTCTTCCACTGCTAGTTTGTCTTAGAACGATACCCGTCTGACCGGACCTCCAACATTCATCACGTTATTACTTGCAGGACACACCTACAGATCGTTTCAGCTGCTCACCTGGCCCTGCAGTGCTGTGATCACCTCAGGCAGTGGTCTCTCAGCAGGTGGCGTATTCAGCAGCAGCAGCAGCAGCAGCAGCAGCAGCAGCGGCAGCGGCAGCAGGAGACGCAGGGGCAACAAAGATGCAGGCGATGCAGCTGGTAACACAGCAAATGCAGCAGGTGCCACAAGTCCCAGCATTGACACTGCAGGTGGCAGGACGGCAGCTCCACAATCAAATGGAGCCCTGGCAGCAGCAGCAGCAGAAGCACCATCAGCCGCCGCAGCCATTGTTATAAGGGATAGCAGCAGCACTAAAGGGCGGCTTGTCACCCCAAAGCAATCCGCCAGTGCTGCTGCTGCTGCTGCCGCAAAGCGACCCCAGCGCAAACAGCAACAAACTGACGATGCAGCTGCCGTGGGTGGTGATCTGCTTTCCACAAAATCCACGCGATCAGCGGCGCAATCCGGTGTGTTTGATGATGTTGCAGCAGCCGATGCAGCTGCAGAAGCCAATATACTGGATCCATTCACGCGTGATGAAGCAGCAGCAGTAGGCTTTGGAGGGCTGGAGTTACAGACAGCAGCACTGTTTGGACAGCAGGACAGCAGCAGCAGCGATGGTGAAGTGATAGCAGAAGGTAGCACGGCAGCAGCAGCTGCAGCTGGCCTGTTGGATGCGCCTGAAGCCCTTAGGATCATCCAGGTGAGGGGTCTGCTGTGAGGAATTGTGAAGTTATATATGCGGCGGACCAATGATGACCATTTACTTCGCTCTTTGTGATTCATAAGTGATGCGATGCTGGATCTGCAGGCAATGCGGCCACAGACCGTTTGCAGCAGATCTGTAGTTGCACCATGCACGTTATATTGCAAGGCACACTTGGTATCTGTCTAACTTGTGCAATGTTAACAATGTGGGCTGCTGCTGCTCACCTGCTGGACCCACAGCTGCTGCTTTCTGCAGCTGGCGCAGCGGCAGGCCCGAAAGGCGCGGTCTCATTTTAGTCCCTGTCAAAAGCCATCGTCAAAGCACTGGAGTCAGCTCGGCTGCACTCTCATGTGGATGCCAGGGACTCGCTGCATCTCGCACTATTGTCATCTGATAATTTTCAAAACGTGCAACGTGACCTGCTGTTACTAAACTTGCCAAAACGCTGCTGCACACTTCCCGCTGCTTCCTGCTTCTTTCTGCAGCTGGCGCAACGGCAGGCCCAAAAGGGCGCGGTGTCCTTCGAGTCCCTATCAAAAGCCATCGTCAAAGCACTAGAGCTAGCGCGGCTGCATCCGCATCTGGATGCCAGGGACTTGCTGCATCCCGCGATAGCAGAGCTTCAACTGAGCTATGTGGACAGAGCTGTGCGGCGAATGAAGCATGTGCTACCGGACACCAAGCTACGGGCAGAGCTGTTGGCCAAAGGTAGGGCATTGTGCGAACTGATGCTGAGCATTAGGCTGATTTCGTGTAGCTTGGTGGGTGTCAGTGCAGTGGGTAGCGCACAACTGAACTGTGCGGCGCATGAAGCATGTGCTGCCAGACACGAAGGTGAGGGCGGAGCTGTTGGCCAAAGGTGGGGCGTTGTGCAAATTGACCACGTCTTGCTTGACGAAGGGTGAGCAGATGTGGATTGATGAAACAATGCTGCCTGCAGCATCGAGTTGGTTGCAGTGTCGTGTGCTGCGCATGAATCACGTGCTACCAGACACCAAGCTACGGGCAGAGCTGTTGGCCGAAGGTAGGGCATTGCGCATTGTGAACAAACAGTGAAGGAAGCTTGATGATGGGGGAGCAGCTGGGGAATGATGAAAATGGGCTGCAGTTGAAAATGGGCTGCATGAAGCGTTGAGTGGGTTGCAGTGTCGCGTGCTGCACATGCAGCCGCTGGCACTTATATACATGAAAGCAGCGTTCTCAGCACAATGCCTTGCCTTTGGCCAACCTGTCTGCTCTTGGCTTGATGTCTGGTACCACATGGCATGTGCTACCGGACACCAAGCTACGGGCGGAGCTGTTAGCCAAAGGTAGGGCATTATGTCGATATGCTGCTTTCATGTAGCTTGGTCAGTGTCAGAGCAGTGGGTGGTGAAGGACTGCTGCAATCAGCAGTGAGTTGAGTTGAGCTCATGCAGCATGTGCTACCAGACACAAAGTTAAGGGCGGAGCTGCTAGCCAAAGATAGGGCGTTGTGCATTGTGAAGCAATGTACATCAAGTGAGCTTGATGAGGGGTGAGCAGGGGTGCAATGAGGAATCAGTGCTGCATCCAGCGTCGATTTGGTGTCAGTGTTGTGTGCTGCACATGGAGCGCGTGCTACCAGACACCAAGTTGAGGGCGGAGCTATTGGCGTTGAACAATGCGAAGGAAGCTTGATGAAGGTGATCATATGTCAAATGATGAAGGTGGGCTGCATCCAGCGTTGAGTTGGTTGCAGTGTCGTGTGCTGCACATGCAGCCGCTGGCACATATATACATGAAAACAGCGTTCTCAGCACAATGCCTTTGGCCAACCTGTCTGCTCCTGGCTTAGTGTCTGGTACCACATGGCATGTGCTACCGGACACCAAGCTACGGGCGGAGCTGTTAGCCAAAGTTAGGGCATTGCGCCAATTTGCTGATATCATGTAGCTTGGCGAGTGGCAGCGCGCGGACAGCACACAACTGAGCTATGTGGACAGAGCTGTGTGGCGAATGAAGCATGTGCTACCGGACACAAAGTTGAGGGCGGAGCTGTTGGCCAAAGGTAGGTGTTAGTGCTGCATCCAGCATTGATCTAATTGCAGTGTTGTGTGCGGCGCATGCAGCATGTGCTGCCAGACACCAAGTTGAGGGCGGAGCTGTTGGCCAAAGGTAGGGCGTTGTGCAAAATGCGTTTGGTTTGATGAAGGGTGAGCTCATGTACAATGATCACTGCTGCATCCAGCATTGAGATGCGAATGCAGCCAAGGCGTGCAGCCATGCAGCAATCTGATTCACATAACAGCAGCGGCTGCTGCTCCCATCACGACCCCACACATTTTGCACACAGATCCTCAGGAAGTGAGCGAGCAGATCACGCGCATTGTAGCAGCCTTGAGGGCCCACCTAGCCATGCAGCCACCCAGCCAGCTGCTCAAGGACGCCTGGACCTTTACAAATGCACTGATCTGCTGCTGCTGCTGCTGCTGCTGCTGCCCTTATCACAACACTGCGCCTTTTGCACGCAGATCCTCATGTAGTAAGCGAGCACATCATGTGCATCGTAGCAGCCTTCAAGGCCTGCTTAGGCTGGCATCAGGACCAGTCCACTTCTAAGTATTCACTGCTCCCCCAGGTTTACACTCAGCACTGCTTGTTGTATCTCACCTGCACATGTCTGCTGCTGCTGCCCCATCACAACGCTGCTGCACCTGCCGCTCGTAGACCCTCACGAAGTGAGTGAGCAGATCACGCGCATCGTGGCAGCCTTCAGAGCGCGCCTAGCCGTGCAGCCACCCAGCCAGCTGCTCAGCGATGCCTGGACCTTCACAAGACCACTGGTCTGCTGCTGCTGCTGCTGCTGCCCCAATCACAACACTGCACGCAGATCCTCACGAAGTAAGCGAGCAGATCACGCGCATCGTGGCAGCCTTCAGAGCCCGCCTTGCCATGCAGCCACCCAGCCAGTTGCTCAGTGACACATGGACATTCACAAAAGCACTGCGGTTGCCAGATCAGCAGCTGCAAGTGCATTTGAATGGCCTGCTGCAGCTGGTGGGTGGTGATGTGGCAGCAGCGCAGCGGCTGGCGCAGCAGCATGCTGGCGTGCTGCTGAGTACAAGCTTTGCAGGCATGCTGCCGCGGGTAGAGAAACTTGGAGACCTGCTGGGGCTGCAGCAGGTAGCGACGTTGCTTATTGACGGTTTATTGATGCAAGCATTGTGTCTTGCTGGTGGCGGTTGCGTGGGTATATGTTCATGCCCCTGCTGCAGCTGGTGGGTGGGGATGTGGCAGCAGCGCAGCGGCTGGCGCAGCAGCATGCTGGCGTGCTGCTGAGTCCAAGCTTTGCAGGCATGCTGCCGCGCGTTGTGAAATTGGGACAGCTGCTGCAGCTGCAGCAGGTAAGCATGCCGCTGTTCGGCACCCTCACCGTAGGTTGGCAATGGTGCTGCGTGTGTTGAAAGGCTTTGGCAGCAAGGCAGCGGGAAGCATGCTGGTGTGCTGCTGAGTTCAAGCTTTGCAGGCATGATGCCACGAGTGGGGAAGCTTGGGCAGCTGCTGCAGCCACAGCAGGTAAGCATGCTGCTGTTCGACACTCGCTTGTAGTGGTGGTATTGGTGTTGCATGCGCTGAAAGCCTTTGTCAGCAAGACAGCGGCCAGCATGCTGGCGTGCTGCTGAGTCCAAGCTTTGCAGGCATGCTGCCGCGTGTTGGGAAGCTTGGACAGCTTCTGGGGCTGCAACAGGTAAGAATGTGCTTGCCTTTGGTTTGTTGCATTGTGTCGTGTTGGTGGCGTCGTGTGAGCACAGTCTTGCCCCCTGCCCAAAAACCAGCTGCAGGCGCGTCTGATGTCATTGATTGGCCTGCTGCAGCTGGTGGGTGGGGATGTGGCAGCAGCGCAGCGTCTGGCGCAGCAGCATGCTGGCGTGCTGCTGAGTCCAAGCTTTGGATATTTGCATCACAGGTGTTCTGTGTGTTGATGTGGAAGAACTTCTTTGCAATGATACACACCAGCTTCACATGCAAATAAACCACCCTGACCCGCCAACAAACATAAATCTACACCAGGATAAGTGCTCTCTACCCGGGGGGCTCCTGCATCTATGGGCATATTTGTTACGGGGGAGTGGTACATGTTCATGCTACTGCTGAAGCTGCACCCCTCCCCCCTCCCGCCCCTCACACAAGTGCTCCCTTGGTATGCCACAGAACATGTGACGCTTGCTCATGCTGCGTCGCTGTTGCTGCTGGTGCTCTTATGCGCCAGGGCCATGCAGCAGCCGAGTTTGCGCTACGCTACCCATACCTCACCAGCGCCAATCAGTGCTGCAGTAACCCCCCCTGCTGCTCTGCTGCGCCCCCTCCCCCTCTTTCACCCCCCGCGTCGGCCGCACAAACATCTCTTGGTATGCCATACAAACATGCGATCCTTGCTTACTGCTGCTGTTGCTGTTACTGCCAGGGCCACACAGCAGCCGAGTTTGCGCTACGCTACCCATACCTCATCAGCACCAAAAACCAACTCGACAAAGTCGTCCACACATACCATGTATCTAGGAACACCACAAAATGTCACCCTTGTCACCTGTGCTGCCGCTGCTGGTGCTGTCGCTGCTGTTGCTGCCGTTGCTGTCATGTGCCAGGGCCATGCAGCAGCCGAGTTTGCGCTACGCTACCCATACCTCATCAGCACCAAAAAGCAGCTCGACAAAGTCAACCGCACATACACTGTATCTAGGGATACCACACAAAACGTCACCCTTGTCGCCTGTGCTGCCGCTGCTGGTGCTGCCGCTGCTGCTACTGCTGTTGCTGCCAGGGCCATGCAGCAGCCGAGTTTGCGCTGCGCTACCCATACCTCATCAGCGCCAAGAAGCAGCTTGACAAAGTCAACCGCATGCTGGAGGAAGCACCGGATGCGCTAGGACTGTCGCTGCAGCAGCTGCTGCCATGCTTCGTTGCACATCCGGACCTCTTCAAGTATGGCAGTGCCAGTTTGCTGGCGCAGCGCTACCACGAGCTGGCTGCTTGCCTCAACAGATCAGGTGTGTTTTGAATCTCATCCATTCAAATGCGTTGATTCACTGTGTTTGTTTGATGGCTTTCCAGAAAGGGATGGCAAGGGGCATCAGCGTTGTTGCATTCTATTCCGTGATAGCCCTGTGCGTAGCAATCTCAGCCACTTTGGCATCTGCTGTGCTGCTGTTCCACTGCGTCTTCAGGCAGTGAGTCACCAGGGGCACCTGCAGCATCTCCCTCCGACCTGTTAGCGCTCTTTGCAACATCTGTTAACCACTCAGGCATCTGCTGTGCTGCTGTTTACTTTGTTTCAGGCAGTGAGTCACCAGGGGCACCTGCAGCATCTCCTTCCGACCTGTTAGCGCTCTTTGCAACATCTGTTGACCACTCAAGCACCTGCTGTGCTGCTGTTTACTTTGTTTCAGGCAGTGATTCACCAGGGGCACCTGCAGCATCTCCCTCTGACGTGTGAGCCTGTTGTGCAACATCGTTCACCACTCAGGCATCTGCTGGCCTGCTGTTTCACTTTGTTTACAGGCAGTGATTCACCAGGGGCACCTGCAGCATCCCCCTCCGACCTATTAGCACTTTGTGCAGCAACATCCGTCAGACGCGCAGCAGGTCACGGGGAAGTAACTGACTCCCTGCAGACAGCAGCAGCCATCTGCGGCTATAGATCTCCTGCAGCGCTGCTGCCGCTGCTGCTGCAGCCCGCAAAACTTGACGCAAGTTACGCTCGGGGTGGCAGCAAGCATGCAGGAGCAGCGTCTAAACCTACCTCAGCAGCAGCAACGGACTCCACAACTTCAGAAGCAACAGGTGTAGCATCTGCAGCGTGGGGTGGAGTAGGTCGCCGCCACGCAGCTGCCTCGCTGCTACAACCGGCAGCAACACTCCGAGAGCGCGCCGCAGCACTCATGCAGGTTCAGGGCTTAAGCAGAGAGGATGCCGCTGCGGTTTTGCGCTGGTCGCCATCTCAGCAGCTTCATAGGGATCCTAAAACGACGCATTTAAAGTTGGTGCTGCTGCAGCGGCAGCTGCTTGGGTGGGAGCCTGCACACAGTAGCGCAAGGACGGAGAGTGTGGCTCCTGAGCTGACAAAGATGGTGAAGAGATGCCCCTGGGTGAGCAATTTGAGCAGCTTTATAGTTGTGTGGTCAGACACAGCTACTGCTGGCTTGCAGGTCAGACTCATGGCGGTTGTCAGACAGGTCAGACCGCCAGAGGCCTGAGCTAACACAGACGGTGAAGAGGTGCCCCTGGGTGAGCTGGTGTGTTGTGCGTACCGGTATGATGGCCTTGATTTTGGAACCTAGTTGCAGCTGGTGGTGCAAAGGATTAGTGTGGTGTCTGAGCTGACAGACATCGTCAAGAAAAGGCCTTGGGTGAGCCAAACCTGTCTTGTGGTCGTTGGGGTCCGCACGTATGGAGGGCAGCGTATGTGGATTGAGGCAGCACCGCGGATAGCTCGGCTTATGAATGTGGCGCCAGCGCAGTCTAAGATGGTGAAGAGGTGCCCCCGGGTGAGCTGGTATATACTTTGTTTGTGGGGTATGTGCTGACTGGCTAGCTGTGCTCAACAAGTGTTCGACTTGTCTACTGCTTGCAAGTACTGCAAATGGTGAAAACCAGCCTTTCCACTGCACTGGTTGTGCTGTTTGTGCCGCAGGTGGTGATGATCTGCAGGTGGAGACCATCAGCAGATGCCTGGCAGTGCTGCAAGAGGCGCTGCTGCAATTGTTATATCTGGTTTGGAACCTGAGTCGGTGTTTACCCTGCTAATCTGCCGCAGGTGGTACATCTGCAAACAGAGACCATCAGCAAGCGCCTGGCAGCGCTTCAAGAGGCTCTGCCGCAGTCATGACCTGATGTCTTTGCTCCCTGCTGCTGCAACTGCAAACAGTCCATCTTCCACCGCACTGGCTCTGCTGTGTGCCGCAGGTGGTACATCTGCAGGTCGAGACTGTAAGCAAGCGCCTGGCAGCGATACAAGAGGCTCTGCAGCTGCCAGAGGATGCTGCAAGCCTGCAACAGCCTGGGGTGCTTTGTGTTTGGCAACAAATGGAACAATGTATCAACGTGTTTAACCAGTCCACAACGCTGCTGCTGCTGATGTGCAGGTGGTTCATCTGCAGGTTGAGACCGTCAGCAAGCGCCTTGCTGCGCTGAATGCCTGCAGCAGCCTGGGGTGCTTTGTGCCGGGCTACAATGTAACGCGCAGTATCAACAAAGGCTCTCAACAAATATGGGTGCCTTTTTGTGCTGCAGGTCGTTCACTTGCAGGTCGAGACTGTTAGCAAGCGCCTGGCTGCGCTGCAGGAAGCCCTGCAGCTGCCACAAGATGCAGCAGGGCGCTTGGTGCTGCGTGAGCCGCAGCTGCTGCTGTTGAAGGTGGATCTGCTGCAGCAGCTGGTGGGGGAGGTTGTGGAGATGGTTGGGGGTCCTGATGCTGCACGCAAGCTGGTTCTGCAAGATCCTAAGGTGGGCTTTGGAGGAGGTGTTGTGATGCTTGCAGTCTGTGCTGCTGCATACCTGGCTGTTCATTCCAAATCTTTCAACTTGTGACATGACTGTTGTAGCATGGTGAGTATGTGGGTGGAGTTTGGCGGGTGTGGCTGTAGCAGCTGCTGCAGACAGCTGCAGCAGCTGGTGGCGGAGGTTGTGGGGATGACTGGGGGGCCTGATGCTGCACGCAAGCTGGTGCTGCAAGACCCAAAGGTGAGGCCAAAAAACTTCCTGTTTGCTGCTTGCGTGTGTTGTGTGTGTTCCTGAATTATCCTGGTCCTGTTGCAATGGCGATGATCGCAATGTGGCTGCGGGTGCTCCGTGAGCTGCAGCTGCTGCTGCTGAAGGTGGATGTGCTGCAGCAGCTGCAGAGGGAGGTTGCGGGGGTGGCTGGGGGGCCTGATGCTGCACGCAAGCTGGTACTGCAAGACCCAAAGGTGGGGCCAGGAGCTGTCTGCTGTCTGCTTGCGTGTGTGCGTGTGCGGCTGCAGTTGGACTGTTGTTTCTGAAAAATCCTAGCCCTGCTGCAATGGCAGTGGTTGCAATGGCAGGGTTTGCATTGTGGTTGCGAGTGCTGCGTGAGCCACAGCTGCTGCGTGATCCATAGGTCCTGCTGCTGCTGAAGGCGCAGCTGCTGTACTGTTGTCTTCGCGTGCTCTGTCCTGCACACAGGTGCTGCTGTGCAAGCGGCAAGCCAACAAGGGGAGCTTCAAGCCACAGCTAGCCATGCTGCAGTCAGTGCTGGATGAACAGCAGCAGCAGCAGCAGGAGCATGTAATCCCCTTGCAGCAGCATGGTCCAGCTGCCGAAAGAACCACAGCAGCAGCAGCAGCAGCAGCAGCAGTAGCTGCTGCCATCCAGGCAGCAGTAGCTGCTGCCATCCAGGCAGCAGCTACCAGAGCACTGGCGCATGGTTTAGGTTCCAGCCACGGTATGCGAGGCATACGAAAGAAGGGCGCTGGGGTAAACTGCAAGTGGGAGATGCGTAGCGGGCTAGTATACAGCAAGCCAAAGACGTATTCCAGTTGGCATGCTACATCTGTTGAAGCTGCTGCTGCGTTTGACTTGGTTAAATTTGCCGTTCAGGGCAAGGGAGCAGCAGTGAATCTACCTGCGAGTGTGTATGCAGCAGAAGATGTGGCAGCGATGGCTGCACTAGTACAGCACAAGAGAGCGTTACATTCTGCGCAGCAGAAGCAGGGGTCAGGCGTAGCCAGCACCCTTGATCAGGAGCGGCAGCCGCAGCAGCAAGTGCAGGGTGCAGAGGAGCAGCAGCAGCAGCAGCTGCTGCTGAAGTGCTTGACGGTCACAGCTGGCCGACAGCTGCTTACCCTTCGGCCAGAGACTGGCCTAGCTAGGCTGCAAGCCCTAGCTGCACTGACAGGCAGCAGCAGCAGCTATCTGTTTTCGCGGGGGCTGAAAGGCGACGGCTATCTTGCCGGAGTATTAGGGTTGTCAGTTCAACGGCTGCATGACTCTGCTCTGGCATTTCAGCAGCAGCTGGGGTTGCAGGAGGCAGATCTGCAGCAGCTGCTGCGAGCGTTGCCATCGCTGCTGCTCCTACGCAGTGACACACTGCAGCAGAAGGTGGCGCTGCTGCTGCCTGCATTTCAGCAGCTGTGCAATGCACTCCAGGATGTAACGGCTGCTGACGCCTGCATTGCTGCAGCTGCAGCTGCACCAGACAGAACTTTACGCGGGAGACTGTTGTCGCGACACCGACAGCTGCAGCAGCGGTGGGCTCAGCAGCAGTTGCAGGACACTGCGCCGGATAGCAGTGCCGATGCTGAGTTGTTGCCAGGCGACCACCAACATCACCACCACCAGCAGCAGCAGCACCAGCAGCTGCTGCGGTCGCAGCAACAGCTGCAGGACACTGCGCCAAATGGCAGTGCCAATGCTGGTTTGGCAGCGCTGCAGCGAGCAGCGCTGAGTCAACCTCAGTTGCTTTGGTTGAAGGCAGATAGGGTTGTGCGGCGGCTGCAGGTGCTGCAGCAATGCTGCTGCCACCCTGTGCTAGCTGCACAGGTGTGGAAGGTGCTGCAAACTGGCACAATCGGGCGGTGGCTGGTAGCAGGTGAGGTAACTGTAGTCAAGCTGCAGTGCAACAGTGTACCCTGCAGCAGATGGAGTTGACATGCCGACTGTAAAACTGCTGTGAGGCCTGCGTAACAGGAACGTCTGGTGGGGCACGGGGTCAACGGCAGTGGTGCTATGGTTTGACTGGCAACATGATGATCCTCATGTATTGTCAGCTGTGCTGTTTTCTCCACCTCTCAGTACGGGCAAAAAGGGAAGAGAGTTGCGTGCAAGGCAAGGCAAGGGAGCATGATAAGCAACTGGCTGCCTGCTGCTGTGTGGTTGCGGTGCTGCTGCAGGTGACGCGCAGTTTGGTGCTCTAGAAGCGCTGTTGGTGGCAGCCAAGCAGCAGCAGCAGGACCCCAGTAACAGCAGCAGCAGCAACAGCAGCAGCAGTGGTGCCGTGCTGCAGGCGTTGAGCCTTGATCGGCTCATGCGGTGCGCTCAGGCGCGGGTGCCTGCATACCTGCAGCAGATTGGGGTAGACGTGTGATGAGTTGATTGAGTCAAGCTGGGATCCAGGTCTCCTGTCTGCCCCTGCTGCAGCTGCTGCGCGGAACGGGGGGGGGGGGAGATCAATCATGGCGCAGAACATTCAACCAGTATAGGTGCGATGGTGCGGTGAGCAAGGTGCGACTTTTGCAGGGTGTTTGAACAGATGCAGCACTGGCTTGCAGGACACTAGCTTGCAGGACACTGTGCATGCCTGATGCCCAACACCACCACCAGCTGCACGCAGAACATGTGTGCACATACTGGGCATGTACTGGGCATGTTCTGATCGCATGCCAGGCTCCGTCAGGCTGACACTGATTGCATCGCTGTCAACTGGCTGCATTGCAGGTTGCCGCCTGCTGTGCCACACATATGAAGGAAACAGGAACATGCAGCATTCATGTGCGCTGCGGTGCGTTGTGTGCGCTACCGCAGCGCAGGAGTTCATTCCTGAGGCCCACTCCTCTGTGTCAAGTGGATCTTGGGCGATGCCATTTGAAAGTGAAGCACACCAAAAGCGACATTGTCATCTTCTCAAGAGCTTGAAGAGGGCTGCAGCGTCCCGTGCTGTTGGATTGCCTTGCATTAAACCAAACCCACACAGCAGATTTTTTTCGAGGTTTAGGGGAGGTTGGAATGTAGCCTCAGGGTCCTGGGCCTGCAAGCAACGTGCTTGTTTTGCCATAAAGGCGTTGTATGCTGATTGCGTGCTATGTGCACAGCGCTGTCCTAGCAGGCTACTTACTGCTGCCAGCAGGCTGCAGTGCTGCTCTGGCATCTGCAGTACTGTGTTGTACAGCACATGTGCCATGGTTGAGAATGATGTTCTGTTTGTGACATCAACTGTCCAAAGTTTGCTGAGTTCGGGTAAATGGAAAGACATTGCCTGCGGTACGTGGGTGTACAGGCGAGGCACACTGGACGGGCATGTGTACACATGGAGCGGTCCTGTGCCTCACAGCTGACACTTGCGTGTGATATATGGCATGGTACTTGTTCGAACATCAAACAGCTTTGAATCAAGTAGCAGCTGATTAGGGTGCGTCTTCCCACATACGGCTGTGAGCACCTGCAGAACGAGCAGAGTCGCACAGGCGCGCTAAGGCCAAGATTCGGCTGTATGCCACGCGCCCACCTATGTGTGACTTCAAGACTTTTACATGCTTGTAATGTAAGTTTTGCTGCATTTTGTCGACTTTGGGGCGGCATGTTCGACGGACGTTATGTTTGTCTGTCATGGGGATTATGAGCTGCCTCGAACAGCAACCGTCGATCTGTGACTGACGCATTGAAGCAACTGACTGGATAGCGTCTCCTGTGGGAAGCTTAATCATGTTTGCAACGTCTTGCTGTCCTGCATACTTGTGCTTTGAGTACTGCCACGTTCCCGTTTCAACCACTTTTTGAGCGCTGCAAGCTTCGGCGCTCCTGCAAGCTCAAAAGCAACTTCATTTCCCAAAACAACTTGTATAAAGCTCTTCAGAGCTTGCTGTGCCACTCTTTACTCGGCTGAGGAGTCATTCATTCCCGCCTTGTCAGCCACAGCGTGTGTCATCGTGCGCCCATACAGAAGCTGGTTGGCACCTGAAAGAGTGCCTGCCTGAAAGAGTCTACCCCAACACTATCTCACTCGCTTCTTCCTACCAAGGCGTAGCTTTTCCTATTGTTCGACGCAGCATCCCGAAACCTCGGGAGCATTTATACTTGCAGCACTGCTCAGGCTGCAACTGCAAGTATCACTTCTATCTACGCACCTGTTTCAGATTTGTGAAGGACAGTCGCTTGTATTCAGCCGGTGCAGCGGGACGTCTGCTCTCGTGAATGGCCCACAACCGGGCACCGTCTCTTGCACTTTTTGAGATCGAGGTAAGTAAGATACGGTTTGCACTGAAAACTGCAGATGCCAGCGCAACAGCAAGTACACGCAACACCGCCACGGTGGCTGTGCCGACTGACTGTGTGCTTGCCGGACTGCCCTGCATGTTTCTGCAGCTTGATGATGCTTCTCTGCATCAGGAAAACGCGGCGGTCGCAGCACAGCACCTGCGATCGCTGCTGAGCAGCGCATCCAAGACCAGGAAGCAGGTGAGCCCCGCTTTGGCTCATGCGCAACGTACGGGAGCCCGGCAGCAGGGAATCTGAAACCGAATGCCATTGAAGTGGATGGTAGCCGCAACAGGGCCCCGGACGCGCAGAACATGTCGTTGTTGGCAGCAGTACCCTGGCACCCTGCTGCTGTACTGGCCACTCACCTGACTTGTGTCCGTCTGGTGCGTTTCTTGCTGTACTGCAGCTTCTCAGGGACGCAGAACAGGCCCTGGAGATTGCCCTGCATGGCGAGGCTGTTGACCTCCATGCATTTGCAGAAGTACTGGCCGACAAAGGCCATTTGGTGTGCCTGAGGACTGGCAGGCCTAGCAACGCAGCACAGGTGGCGTTGCGCCACACCTTTGTGGTTGCAGGCGTAACAGGTGGGTCTTCAGCATACACTGGGTGCAGCAACAGCAGCATGCAGCGATAGCGTGTGTTGTGGGTTTTGTCCTGCAAGCGGTACCGCAGTGGCAGCTGCATTTCTGCATTGGAGGTTCAGAGCCCTCATCACCACCAACAGCATCTTCGTATCATACTTCATACTTCTTCTGGCAATACCAAGCATACTCAAACTTGCTTGTCTGTGTCTGCTGTTGCGGCCTTCGTCGTTCCACGCTGCTCCGTGTCCTGCAAGCAGGCTGCAGCCAGCAGCAGGAGGATGATGCCTCCACTGGCAGTAGCCCAGACAGCAGCAGCTGCTGCACACCCACAGCAGCACAGCTGTTTGTGATAGACCCTTCTTTCAGGGATGCGTTCCTGCTGTCAAACGCAACGCCTGCCTACCAGCGACTGTGGGAGCAGCTACCCAGCCTGTTTGTGGGCACTGCAGAGCAGCTGGTGACTGTGGTGGAGTTCATGTGCAGCCAGGTGAGCAGCTGCTGTGGCTGAGCAAAGTAGTAGGTGCTGTGGTTGGGTATGTGTTCAACACCACACAGGCTGTGCATTGCATGCTGTTGCCTGGTTGATGTTGCGTAAGATTTGTGGTACCAGGAGAAAACAGCACTCCACGGTGATCGTCAACCTTGCCTCGCACTCGCACGCTCGCACAAGCTTGCACTCGCACAAGCCCAAGCACATCGCCAAACACTGTTCTGCGGCTCTGCGCGTGATGTGTTCTTCAACCTTGCCTCTGCAGATGCAGCTGGTGTTTGCGGAGACCACCGCCAGCTGGCCCCCTTGGCGCACAGCAGCCTCCATGATCAGCAAATGGCTACCCGCCAGCGCAGATGATGTGCCAGTGCTGCCACGCAACAGCAGCAGCAGCAGCGGCAACAGCAGTCCTGATGCAGCCGCAACCGCAGCAGCAGCAGCAGCAGATTGGTCCTGCGAGGGACTGGGTGTAGTGGCTCGCACCACGAGTCAGTTGAGCTCATTCAACGCAGCAAAGCGCAATGTATGCGGCCAGCACAACAGCGGCAGCAATGTGCTGCTGTGTGGAAGCCTCAACAGCAGCAGCCCTCTGGGTGTGCTGGCTGCAGCAGCAGATGCTGATACGCCGTACACCACAAAGCACAGTTCTGCTGCTTTTGGCGCTGGCGTCTCGTGCATTGTCTACTCTGGTGTGACACCTGGCAGCTGGGCTGGCAAACAGTCTGGCTATCTGGGTGCTGCGTCATACTGGGGAAGTGACGCAGACGACTTTGAAGAGCCGGGGGGTGTGGCTATCCGCACCAACAGCAACTCTACACGTAGCGGGCAGGAGTTCTGTGCCCGTTCAGAGCTCGCTGCACTGCAGCAGCAGCAGCAGCAGGCTGTGCCTGTTGCACGTCGCAGCTCAGGCACTGGCAGCAGCAGCCACGTCCGCGGCTTGTCTCCTCTTGACATCTCGCGCTTCAACAACAGCAGCAGCTACTGCAACAGCGAGGGCGGTTTCGACCTGTTCCCGCGGTCGCACAGCAGCACAGAGCAGCAGAAGGGGAGGCTCGATGTGTTGCGGCGGGATGCGCAGGGCAGCCGCAGTGCAACAACGAAGAGGCGGCCTGGGTTGCTGAGTCAGACCAGCGCGCTGAGTGCTGCCATTTCTGGGCAGTCTCTGCCCCGCTAAGTGCGGCTGCAGCATTTGCTTGCGTACACCTGGCCAACCTTATTGCCACATTGGTGGTATTTGGATGTGTGTATGTCGCTGCCATTGCTGGGCAGTCGTTGCCGCGCTAAGTGCGGCTGCAGCTGGCTTGTGTGCACCTGGCCAAGAAGATCTTGCTGCATTGGTTGGAAGGTGGTGTGCGGAACGTGCGCACGTGTGTGTTGCTGCTGACTTGCTTAGTTGCTGCACTGGGCACGTGACGTTGCTGCACTGGGCAGTTGCATAGCCGGTTGCTCACAACCCTTGCGCATGTGTTGCGGGCTTGGGCTCGTTTGCTGGGTGATGCAGTTCAGCAGTGCTGGCAACTTGGTCAGCTGCTGAATGCATGCATGGCTATAGCTGTGGAGGATGTCAGGAACGTGGTGAAAGGCTCTGCAGGTGTGCTTGCACCCCATATTTGATGATGCATGTCAGCATTCTGCTGGTGCGTTGTTGTTGCTGCGCAGTTGTGCGTGTCGGACGATTGCTGCGCGAAAGCTTGTCGAACAATCGGGGATGTATGTATTACTGTAGCGGCATCGCACAGAGCTGCTTACAGCAGTATGGTTGGTTTGTGTGCGAGCTGCATTGGCATTGATTGCGTTGTGCTACATACGTGTATAGACTGGGTGTAATGCGGGTTTGGGTGGCAGGTGCAGCAGCCCAGTCCTTCATGGCTGGTCTGGTACCTGCATGATTGTTTGCGTGGTAGTGGGGGGACAATGGTTTTGCTGCCGGGGTAAATGCATAGGACAAATAGGCACGATTGTGCATAATGTAGTGGGTTGCCTGCGGGCGGGTACTGTGCAACCACCAGTGGAGTGAAGGAGTGGTGATATTCTGGTGCTGTGTGTGTCAGTACGGCTGCTGCTGTTGCTGCTGCTGGCGGTTATGGTGGGGTTCTGTGTGACTTTGTGACTGGGTGATCCTAAAGCGTTCAGCATTGTGCAGGGTACATGCTGCTTGCATAGTAGTAGGTCACTAGGCATGCGTGCATGCACGCTTGCGACCTTCGGCAATGGCTGCTGTGCACGGCTGTGTGCTGATCTTGCAGCTTATGTCAGCATTGTGCACTGCGAAGCCTGCATGCTACCTTGAATTCTGCGTTATTATTGGCATGCAGGTGCGGCCTTTTTGAATACTAGTGGCATCTGCTGCTGCAGCATTCTGCTCGTGAAGGATCCATACATAAACCAGTCTACGTGCAAGTGCTGGAAACGTGAGAGCGGGCGTTGACTGTGAATGTGAAGTGTTTGGTCAAACTGGCTTTGTGTTTGTGTGCTCCTGTGGCATGCAGCATTCAAGTCATAGCTTAGGGTATGGTGCAAATGTGGCACGGCATCTTTGCCTTGACAAACTTGTGCTACTGCTGTCTCCTTTGCATGCATTCTGTGCGTTGGGATTGGACAGGATATGCCTGTGGCTGTTTGGTTGCTGCCTTTGCTTATGTGCTTGCGTCTGGCATCCACAGGCATTGCTCGCGGTACATGCGCTGGATCCTTTATGTTGTGGCGCTACTGCCACTAGGATTGATGTTTGTTTTGCCCTGCTTGCTTGTATTTTGTCTGTTTGCATGCATCTGGCCTTGGTTATGTGGGTTTCTTGTGCGAGGATTCGTAAAGTAACGTAGAGCATGTGCTTGCTGTTGCTGCGCGTGCGTCTTGTTTTTGGTTTGTAGTATCAGGCAGGTCAGTGTGCGTGTCTGTGTTTGCATTGGGTCCCTGTGCTTGCGATGTGCTTTGTGTCTTGTGGATTGTGGTGTGCACACGTAGCATGCGGTGTGGTGCGTTTCAAGGATCTTGCGTGTTTGAATCGCATCCTTGACAGCACTACTCGCTCCTGGTCTGATCACGTGTGCACGCTTCTGTTTGTTTGTGGCAGTTATGGCAGCTAGCCCTTACATGTACCCTCCTGCTTTGTTGTCATGCCCTTGCTGCATGCTTCACAACCCATCCACCTTGGCCCCTCGCAATGTCGTTAGCTGTGCTTTGTTGGTATGGTTTCTCAGCGCGTACACTTTCCAGCGTGTTGTTGATCCAGGAGTGCTCTGCTTCGCTTCAACACGCATGCAGCTTCGTTCGGTGCTGGTGTCTTGGCAGCAGCAACCACCATAGGTTGCATTGCGCGTTCTGCTGAGATGCAGTATATAGTAGCTATGGCCTCTGCTTTGTCTGTTCCTTTCACCAACACATGCAGCGCCACACACCCATGGTCTGATGTAGCACTTGTCGCGTGCTAGAGTCGGTCAAAGGCGGGAAATGTGGCAGGAGCTTGGTCAACGGTGGTCAAAAGCATATGGTCAAATGACAGACCAGTGCAGGAATCTCTGGGCGCAGCTTGGGTTGGTTGGCATTGCCGTGTGTGCATGATCGTGGATATTTCTCTTTCTTGCTGCCCTCCCTGCAGCAAGTTTTTGACAGTGCTGTGGTGCTGACACATTGGGTGTGCTGAGTAGGGTAGTTTGGAAGGTGTGAGCGATTCTTACACCCTCCATAGTGCTTGGGCGTGCTGTGGCGTGGTTTTCCAGTAGCGCGTACTGAAACAGAGCAAGGGGATTGTTTGCAGTACGTGCACTGTGCAGTACTATGCATGCAGGTTTGCTGGAATTTCCAGCTTGGTAGAGTAGGTGGCCTGGTATTGGCTTGGCTTACGCTTTCGAGTGCACGTGAGACTTGTCATGTCATATGACAAAGTGTTATGACATCAGGGCATACGCTGCACACCCGTGTGTGCGGCCAAACGCATGCACTGCTCGGTCTAGTTTTTTGTGCTCTTGCTGCATTTGCTGGAGCGCTGCTGCTTGGCAAGCAGCAGTGCTGCTTTTTTGTCATCATGTTGTGTGCAGTGTGTGCCCTTCTGTGCTGTGCAACAACACACAGCACGTTAGTTACGTCGTGACGCTTACCACTCAGGAACATGCTGAGTACTTGCCTCGGCAAATGCAGGGCTTGCAGTTGCTGTTCTGTAGCACGGTATGGCAGGCAGAGGCCGTGCTGCAAGCGTAACTGTAAAGCAGCAGGCGATTGTGCAGGGCTGTTCGCATCCCTTATCAGTTGATCTAGCAGCTGTCACCTGGTATCCCAGACAGCAGGTATCAAGTGCTGCTCATCATCATCATGTTACCCATTAAGCCATAGCATCAACGCCATCGGCCCCGCGCCCCTCAGGAGCGGAAGTGCTGCTATATCATGGTGCTGGTGCTGGCGTGGTTTCAACCACCTCACGTTGGTGTTAGCTTGGCTCTACTGCTTGTGAAGGATGGGACTGGTGGTGTGGGTGTTATGGTTGGTTATTTGAAAAGCAATAGCGTAATGCGACTGGCTACAGCTACTGTTGAGACAACAGTCGCATTACGCTATTGCTTTTCAAATTGTGAAGGATGGGACTGGTGGTGTGGGTGTTATGGTTGGTTGATTGGCAGTGGAAGGTTTACTTCTGGTTAGTGTGGTGGCTGATCTGCTGCAGAGATGCTTCTTTGCTGCTGCTTAAACAGCTGGGAGTGCTGCTGCAGCTCTAGTTAGCTTACATGCGTGTTTGCAGATGCTACAACATCACATAGTGTATTCCCTTGGCGTTTGAGGCAATCATCTGCTGCAAAAGCCATCGCAGCTGCAGTTCTGCAGTGTGCTGAGATGGGTGTGGCTCTTGTGCATGCACGTTACAGTTGCAAACGAGGTACACCTTAGCAAGACCAGTGGTGATGGGTTCATGCGTGGTTTATGCGGTGCGCTGCTTTTACGTTTCGGCGGCTGACAGTGGCAGATGGCGTCATCAGCAGAGAAGGTTTGGCAGAGCATGCTGTGCACATTATGTGGCATTATTACAGCACTGCTGGTGAGATGTGTGCACAGCATGGTGATAGTGCTGCAATATCGACAGCTTGACATTTGCTACGCGACAATGTGTAATGAGTAGCGGCTTGATTGTGCAGGCCAGATTGTTTTTGAGCCTGGGGTGCAGTGTTAGGACATGACGATTAGAGGGAGTGATAGTAGCGGTGGTGGCTCATACGTAAGAGCACAGCTGCAGTAGCAGCCAATTGGCACGTGTGAGCAGAAGTGTGATGAGGATGCATGAGGATGCCGGCAGTACATAAGAGAAAAACCAAAAAACAGAGATGGTGTACAACATGCGGTCAGCTGTGGTATGTTCGTGCAGCTGGTACTCTTCTGGAGTCTGCTCAGTGTTGGAAGTTATACTTTGGTGTTTGGACTTTGCACACATTGATAGTATTGTATAGTATAGTATAGTATAGTATAGTATAGTATAGTATTGTTGTGGGCAGTTAAATGTAGAGGTGCCCACTTGCTTGATTTGCATGGAATAAACATCAGCAAAGTTTTGCGGCTGGTTGTGCTCCAATATGTGATGTGTGGGCGTGCCTGCGGCATATGATGAGCATGTGATCGGCCGGGTGATGATGTTATTTGGACGTGGACGCTGTGGGAGTCGCATCTGGTGTGGACACGCGCCGTGATTGCGGAGATGTGTGGTGATGTGGACACTGATTGGATTTGGTGGTTTTGATGTTTCAATGGTGTATGTAGGTCCAGTTGGAGCCGTGGCTACCACATGATGATGATGCTGACCTGTCAGGAGGGTAAGCCTGGGTGCCCAGGCCTGGCAGTGCGCAGAAAGTAAGTTATGTTTGGATGACGTGCAGGGGTGTGTTGATACTATTTGACATAGCTTTGATTAAATCACGCTGTTTGTATGCAGCGGGCAGGAAAGCAAGCAGAACGTGTTTGGCCAAACCATGGGTGCCTCTGCCAGCTCATGAACCCTTTTGTGCTTGAAGTTGTAACACTTACAGTTGATACACATCGCAATCTACTTGCTTTATACTGCCGTAAATGTTTGTGACGGTGCAAGGCTTTGCTGGTGACCCTATTGATTGCTCTCGTGCTTCGCCCGCCGTGTCTGGCCATCGACGCAATGCTTGCCACCTCGCGCCCAGCTGAATGCCACAGTTAGCTAGTTCTGCCACGTACCATGCTTAGACTTGATAGGCTAGCGAGGCATTGCGCGAGTGCTCCAGCAGCAGCAGCGGCAGCAGCAAGAACTGCTGCTGTAGCTCTAGCCAGCAGGAAGACGCTTGCCAACGTCCCAGACGACAGACTAGAACAAGCCTACAGCGCTTTTGAAGCTATGAGGAACTTGCAGGCGCAGCAGCAGCACGGAGCAACAGCAGCAGCCCCCATCTCAGGTACAGGCCTGAAAGTGCTACTGCCTAGTGTCACCACAACCTTACAGAGCGGACATATGTTA
The DNA here is from genome assembly GCA_902809745.2 of Tetradesmus lagerheimii. Taxonomy (NCBI): domain Eukaryota; kingdom Viridiplantae; phylum Chlorophyta; class Chlorophyceae; order Sphaeropleales; family Scenedesmaceae; genus Tetradesmus; species Tetradesmus lagerheimii. The sequence continues at coordinate 4,279 of CADDIJ020001649.1, read as the reverse complement.
CAAAGCTAATACCGTGAACTACTTAGGTTTTTGTTTCCTTCCGGCCTTGATGCAAGGGTCTGTGGACAGCTGCCACATGCTTCATGTCAGAACATTGTCTGAAGTTGTGTCGGTGGTCTCTCTTCATGTGCCTGCTTCCTGTGCCTTCCTGCAGACCAAAACATTGAGGATGTCATGCGCAAGACAAAGTCAAAGCGCAGACACAAGCAGGACTTGCAGCTGGACGCAGCACAGCAGGAGGCCATCAGGCAGAAGATAGCAGCAAGCATGGCAAAAAAGTCGGCAAGGGTGCACTTCAACTGCCCGGCCTGTGGAGTCACGCTGACACGTGCAGATGGTGTGCTGACACACATGCAACGCTGCTGTGCGGACTTGCTACCACAGCATCATCATCAGCAGCAGCAGGAGGAGCAGCAGCAACAGGTGCAGTATGGGGTTTAGTATACACGTTGGGTTTGAATGCCATGTATCGCATGCTGTCCACACTGAGGCAACCACAGCAGGAGCAGCAGCGGGAGCAGCAGCAGCATGAAGGGTAACAGGTGCAGTTTAGGGTTCTCTGTTACATGTTAGATCACACGGACCCTTACTTCAATTGTTTGCCGCTGTTCACCCTCCCTGCAGGTGCTGCCTGCCATGGAGCCTGCGCAGCTGCAGCAGATGCTGGCAGACGCAGCAACTTTGGAGCAAGCCAGGCGCCGGCAGGCCCTAGAAATAACATTCCTGCAAGCAAGCGCATCGCCTCTAGTAGCAGCAGGGGCAGATTGTAGCGCCGGAGCAGCAGCAGCAGCAGCAGCAGTAGGTGAACCCGCAAGCAGTAGCAGCGATGAAGATGAAGACGATGATGTAGCTGCTGCTGTTGGTGGAGATGGTGACAGCTATGAGGCTGGTTACAGCAAAGGCACGCGGCTGCGCATACAGCAGGCTCCTGCTGACATCGCAGCACAGATGGGGGTGCCATTGGCCAGGTTGGTATAAGGTTTTAAGGTTCAGGGTTTGAGGTTTGCTGTGTGCTGTGCAGGGCTATGCCCTTGATGCGTCAGATGGCGCGGCCTAAGCGCATTGCTGTCGTTTTGCACCCTGTTGTGTGGATTTGCATCCTAAAGCACTCACATCCTGTGTTTTTCCCCCACTTGTTGTTATCTTGCTATGTTATCTCCGCTGCGCCAGGCGGTGCGTTCCGTGCTGTTGGTACCAGCGCCCTGGGTTCATACGGTACCAGCCTAAAACCAGGCGCGTGTCTCAATCTGTGAGTGTCTGACTGTAATGTGCACAGGGCTGAGCGCCTGCTGCGCCAGGCGATGCGGTCCGTGCCCATTGCTGTTAACACCAACCTCCATAAGTTCATTTCAGAGCTCATGAACATGCAAACGTTTGTGCAATTATGATTTTCTGCAGAGCCGAGCGGCTGCTGCGCCAGGCGATGTGGTTTGTGCCATTGCTATTGATTTCAAGCCCTGAACACTAAAACCTATGTCTGACTATGACTGTGTTCAGGGCTGAGCGCCTGCTGCGCCAGGCGATGCGGTCCGTGCCCATTGCTGTTAACACCAACCTCCATAAGTTCATTTCAGAGCTCATGAACATGCAAACGTTTGTGCAATTATGATTTTCTGCAGGGCCGAGCGGCTGCTGCGCCAGGCGATGTGGTTTGTGCCATTGCTATTGATTTCAAGCCCTGAACACTAAAACCTATGTCTGACTATGACTGTGTGCAGGGCCGAGCGCCTGCTGCTGCAGGCGATGCGGGTTCTGTTACACTTTCTGAACATTGAATAATGACTGCTATTTTGTGCACAGGGCTGAGCACCTGCTGCGCCAGGCGATGCTGTCCGTGCCCATTGCTGTTGGCACCAACTCAAATATGACAAAAAGTAACCCTTGAAACTTGTGTCGGACTGTTATTTGTGCGCAGGGCTGAGCGCCTGCTGCGCCAGGCAATGCGGTCCGTGCCCATTGCTGTTGACACCAACCCGTTGGATGTTGTGTTTGAAGACGGCGACTTCATCGCTGTCAACAAGCCTGTGGGCTTCCACACTGCTCCCATCCATAGGTAAGAAGCTGTGGATATCTCCCGGATTGCAGTTGTTATAGTATGCTGGTGGTGGTAAATGACGTTGGCTACTGTTGTTGGGTTAATCAAACAAAGGTCTGCCTGCTGCAGACATGTATCGGTTGACACCATGGTTGTCCAACGCGCTGGATGTGGTGTTTGAAGACGGCGACTTCATCGCTGTCAACAAGCCTGTGGGCTTCCACACAACACCCATCCACAGGTAAAGAATCTGTGGTTTTTGGTGGATTATTCTAATACATATGAATCCCTTGCTTGGTTGGGGGTGCAGAGATGCAGAGAGCATTGCTGTCAGCAAGTGAGACGGCTTCCACACAGCACCCCATCCACAGGTGAGACATTGCAGAGAACTTCTGGTAGGCAGTCCTATGGGTGTCCCTGGCGATTTTTACTGCAGTTTGAAACCTGGTCTTTCATTGGTGCCGCCGGTGGCAGATAGCCAAGGGACGCGTGAATAGGGCCGTTAGGCAAGAAGATGAGTCCAGATGGCGTCGATGCTATGGCTTGAATGGGAAAATACGATGTGGCTGATTATGACGGAAATTTGCAAAACACCATGAACGCGTCAAGCTGCTGATGCTAAACACACTGTTTGCACTTGTTCAACGTCTTGTGCCTGCACTTGCAGGTGGCAGAGTGGCAGCATGGTCAACTTGCTGCTGGGCCACCTCACTGGCGCCACTGCTGCTGCTGCAGCAGCAGCAGCGACTGATAGCCCAGCTGGCGTACAGCAGCAGCAGCAGCAGCAGCGGCAGCCGAGGCACCAGGCCAATGCCAAGCCGTACGTGCTGCACAGGCTCGACTTCAACACCAGTGGACTGCTGCTGTTTGCGAAGCGGCGAGAGGTGGTGCCGGGCGTCGCAGCAGCTTTCAGGTGCGCTGGCGTATGTAACTTTGTAGTGCATCTTTATAGATATGGCGCGCTATCACTCAGCAGCACATGTGCAACACGTACTTGAGTAACCAACTGCTGCTGCTTTATCCATCAGGGTGTGCATTGCAGCCGCATGTAGGTGCAGCAGTGCATACGGCAGCTAGCATGGCAGCGGCGGCTGGACTCCTGCTTGTCCTTTCATGCATTGTTCAGTCAATAAACCTTCAACGTGCCTTGAACGATGTTCAAGTATGTGCTTTTGTTACAACCCAACAACCCAACAGAAGTTTGACATCATGCTGCAGGGAGCGCACAGTGAGCAAGGAGTACCTGGCAATCACTGTAGGGGTGCCGCAGCAGCAGGCGTTTACAGTAGACGCCTGCATTGACCGCCACCCGAGCGTTGACACAGCACGACGCATTGACCCAAACGGCAAGCCAGCTATGACTGAGTTCGAGGTAAGGCTGGCGCTACAGTCGTTTTTGCATATTTCTGTGTGTGTTTTTCAGTTACAGAACTGGCCTGCAACGCTGACACAGGATGGGTAGCTGAGTCTGGGTGCATGAGTGATCAGAAAGGCATCATTGTAGGACAGACCACGGAATGCCATTCCATGCACGGTGCATTGACCGCCACCTAACCGATGACACAGCACGACGCACCGAACCAAACAACAAGCTGCAGCAGGTAGTCTCGGCCAATCCAGACTTCGACCTTCGCGCGACTGGCTGCATCGATGGCGAGCTCTTCCACGAAAGAGGCGACACACCCGGTTCACAATACCTGACGCACTTTGAGGCCTATCTGCTGCTGCTGCTGCAGGTTATCTCAGCCAATCCAGACTTGGACCTGTGCGCTACCGGCTGCATCGATGGAGAGCTCTTCCACGAAAGAGGTGGCACACCCGGTTCGCAATCCTGACGCACTTTGAAGCCTGTTTGCTGCTGCTGCTGCAGGTTATCTCGGCTAATCCAGACTTTGACCTGCGTGCTACTGGCTGCATTGATGGAGAGCTCTTTCACGAAAGAGGCGGCGAACCTGGGTCGCAATCCCGCGACGGCCTCCAAGGCGTCGCGCTTGTGCGATGCTTCCCAAAATCAGGCCGCACACACCAGATTCGGCTGCATTTGGCGCATTTGGGCCATCCACTTGTAGGGGATGAGATTTACGGCGTTACGGGGCCGTGGATTGGACGGCAGGCGCTGCATGCGCGTGCGTTGCAGGTGAGTCAAACTTTGATAGTGTATATTTGTTCGCGAGTTCAGTGGAGCGCTGGGCGGGTAGCATGCCTGTGGTTGGGCACGTGTGCGCTGCAGGTGTGAGTGTAGTT